>RQTK01001282.1:26093-120870 GCA_003991915.1 Elysia chlorotica
TTAGAGAGAGAGAGAGAGAGGGAGAGAAAGAGAGAGAGAGAGAGAGAGAGAGAGAGAGAGAGAAGGATAGTAATAAAATTAGGAACATTGCAGCTCTAGGAATCACAAAACAATACAAATCATGTTAAAGGTGAACATATATGGGTACATTCCAAAGACATACAAAAAAGTAGATGTTAATTTATGCTTCTTGTATTCTGGTCGAGTTGGATGAATAACTTTTCTTCTTCAGATTTAACCTCTCTGAATTTTTATGTCTTTAGAACACGTAATAATACTGCAGAATTGAAGATTCTGGAAAGGATCAATTGAAGCTGATATTTCTTCTCGCCCTAGCTATTTCTCATGAAGTTTTAGTCTGTAATTTTTTTATGTTGAAGAGAGATACGGTGTTGTATTAATAATGGATATTTTGAATAAAAGCCTGTACCTATTGTAATGTTTTATTTTCGAAGTAATACTTTTATTGTTTGAATTGCCAGTATGTAATACTAATCGTAAAGCATGACTGCCGGTACGCCCACTTCAAGTAAAGGTCTCATGATTTATCTACTTTATTGATGATATTTGTATCAAGTGGAAGGCAATATACAATGCTTTGGATGTGAGAATAAATTTTTAGGAAAAATTATTTTAAGTGGGGGGATGTGTAACGCATTGTACTGTAAGTTGATCTATTCATTTCCTCACCCTTTTTAGGTGCGTAACTTTTGGGTAGCGGATTGACTAGATGTATGTACATTATCTTGTTTGTTTGCATAACGATTGTATTTCAAGCCTAAGAATTTGATTGTGAGTTTTGCTTACTGAACACAGCCCTTCTCGAAACCTCCGGCTAGTTCTAGAATAGTAATCACCTCGTCACCTCTTGTTTACCTTTGTTCTGATTGGTTGTTAATTGCTAAAGAGATGTACCGAGAATATTCTCTTATGATTTACGTAATTCTTGTTCTGGATGATTCGACGAAATTTTGTATAAATAAGAATCTTAATTAGATTTAGGAGTCAAGAGTCAACATTTATAGAGTCAACATTGTTTCCAGAGTCTAGTAATTGTACTATTGAGCCGTCCTACAAACATTGTAGAGTATAGCCCTTTTGTTGGATTAAACAGTTTGAAATTGTTACTTGCGGACTTCGGATTTATTTTCTACGGACGAGTCGTGTGATTGGCTGTGAATACTTTTAATACCCCTAGACAAACAGAGCCTAACAGATTACCACCTCACCAGTAAATCTGTTACAAATTAGCTTATATAGACATCGTACATTATTATGGTGTCTGTCATTATATTTTACCTATTTTTTTAGTTATCACGTAGTAGTGCGTCTTTACTCTTTTCAAATCTAGGTGTAGATCAATTATCTACATAAGTACATATTATATTGCTTGTGATTTTTTCAGAATTAACTTTACGCCTGTATTGGCGGACCGTGACTAGTTTATTCTCCTTTTTATACTCAGCCTTATTGTAATGTTCTTACTCAAGTTTTACCACCGACTCTTTCGTTTCATCGATAACTTAAGTGGTGAGATAGATGTATGGTAGGGCAGCACCTCGACGTATTATCTTATTGATCCGAGACGTAATCCTATCATCCACAGCCTAAATTGTATGATCTTCTCACATAAAGTTTTTCTATACATCTGTTTGCGTATTATATATTGTTGACAGTTGATATGATGCCTTCATTACATCGAGCACACACAGGAGATTAGGAGATGGTGGGATCATTATATCGATATGTGTGGCTTTCTTTTATCAACATTGACGATTTATTGTAGCGCAAATACTACATTTTTTACACAGGTGATGCTTTTCACAGATTTAGGAATTGAGTCCTTTTTTGGCAAAGCAAAGCGGCTTTTAATTAGAGCTCCCTGGTTTAAATCCCCGATCAGGTATCCTTATTATTTCCTACTGGTTCAGTTGGTATCGCTAAACTGAATGACTTTGGTCTGGTGTCCCGCCGGAGTATGGGAACCTCTATGGAAAATCTTGGAGACTAGACGTCATACTTGAAGAAAGGTTCGTTTTCTCCTATGACTACCAGAAATATTCTTTTTTGCTTTCCGGAGTCAGGAGATGGTTAAACAGCAAACGAGTAACGCCCCTTGGATGCGACTACAAAGATGAACGTGCTTACTTAAGCACGACTTCAACCACCACAAATGGAATTATCTGAGGCACAAGCGAAGGTGGTCCGTCTAGCCAAGAGTCGCAACGGACCGCTCTTTTAATGCGATGAAGGAAAATATCAGTTTTCGTAGTAATCGGAAAAAAACCCCCACATTAGTTGCATAATAGTATAGGCCATATAGGCCTTAGTGGTAGAGCGTTGAGCTTCAATGTGGGCGATGTCCTTCTTTCATCCACTACTGGTTAAGTCAGTGTCAGTATAATGTGACTAGCTCTAAAAGAAGTCCGTTATACCAGCTCTATCTCTGTGAGTAAGCACGCCAGACATTAATCTTAATACTCGTCCGCGATGTAGCCTAGTTTCTGACAATAGAAGCTAATCAACCAAGTAATCAACCAAACACCCTTTGTGCAACCATACTTTTAAATCAGCCCTAGTTGAACGCCAAGCATGTAATACCAAAATTTGCTGTTAAATAATAATGCAGTGGTTTGAGGTCTGCATTGATTTATGAAGCACATTATCAGTACGTAATATGAAAAAAGAGATCGTGAGTGTGTGTGAGAGAGAACGGATAAAGAGAAAGAGAGAGAGAGAGAGAGAGAGAGAGAGAGAGAGAGAGAGAGAGAGAGAGAGAGAGAGAGTGAGAGAAAGAATCCCATTTTTGAACCTCCTCTTCACCTGCTCACAAAACCACCGACTGAGCTAAGCTGCGCCCATTGCTGTCTAATTCTTTGATTGGAAAAAGCGACGCTCTCTCCTAGCTTTAGATCTTCTAGATTCTCAAGGAGGTTACTATACGACAACGGGTCCCCAAACTAAGTCTGATCATTGTTTATGTTTTGTTACAGACAAAGAGCGAGGACCTTAGGACTCCTGTCTCAGTCGGTCACATTATACTGTCACCGACCCAACCAGTAGGGATCAGGGCCGAAATTTTGTGTACCCAACCGTGGTATAGGAGATAAGACGTCCGATTTTTTGCTCTACTCTCAAACCACCTCATCCCCGGAGTCGGCATTTGACTCTGTTTAGCAGCACGTAAAATTGTCAACGTTATTTTTTGCGCCCCGTCCACAATATAGCCTTCATAGTGTTGCCAGTGTTCGCTAAGCAACAAACAAAACTCTCTAATTACCTGATTCAGCAGCACTGGTATCTAGATCTAAACTTGTGTTTGTATCCGAATCCGAGTCCGATAACTGCCCCCAGTCCGCAGGACTAAGTCCCGGACAGAAGATGCGATGTTTGCTTGGCCATTGGTTGTCTATTGGTGCTTGAGTGTCCAGCATCTCCTAACCATCTCTCCAGGTCAGGAAATGAGAGGAGGTCTCGCCAGGCGCATAAACTGTCTGAGTAGGCGGAGAGATCTGCTTCATTCTTCCACTAAGATAAAAAAAAGTAAATCTTCGTATAATTTTAGTTCAGTTTAATCTAGAGCTATGGGGAAGTTTAGGAGAGACAAAAAATTAAGCAATTTAAAGGACTGAATTTTTTTTTTCACAGTGGACAACTATTTTTTCCAAACCAGCCGCATTCAATAGTCTATTCTTAAGTCTATGAATATTTATCTTGACTTGGTCATATATCTTGGGATAGATGTGCTTCTTCCACTTTCAACACTGCAGTTCACATTGGACGAAACAAATATATTGTATTATTCATCTTTTACTTGTATTACTCTAAGTTTAAGCTTAAAATCAACCTATCGCTATCCCTCTATATCTGTCATTCTTTTCTGTCTTTCTGTCTTTTTTCTCTCTTTCTCATTCACTCACTCAATTCAGTTTAGCTCTTTACTTCTCTTCTTTCTTTTGTTCCCTCTTTTCGCTATGTATGCACCTATATACTAAATATATCCATTAATTCTCAATTCTTATTGCTTTTCCTCTTTCTGTCTACCAGAACCCCCACCTCCACCTCCTCGCTCTTCCTTTCTCTATTTCCATTTGACTCTTTCATCTCCTCGCTTTCTATACATCTATCTAAATGTTTGGATTCATAAATATTATTATTGATAACTATATCGATCTGTTTGTGAAGAAAATGTTTGGTTCTCATTATTTCCAAAATGCGATTTCTATAACGACTACCTTATAAATATAAATATTTATCTTCATTTTCATCTTGATATATACATGTATCTAGATTTACATCATTGAGAAGAGCATGTAACGTTGTTCTAGATCACTATATTTGAACAACATAATTATAATAAAATAACAAAACAAAAGTTGTTTTATTGCTGAGCATTTAGTTTTGATTCTTGTTTTGAATTATCAGTTATTTAAAAAATGAGTAAAATAAGAGTGTGACGCAGTACAGATGAAAAAGGATAATTTGTAAAGGCACTTGGACAATTCTTTTGTCTGTTTGCCACATTAAAATCACTAAGATCGAAGGTTCGTAATTGACATTTGTAGACATTAATTATTATTTGTACCAGATCTATTTGTATAGAAATGAAACTGATGTTTGATCTGTCAGTGGCCAATAATGCTGCGAGGACACTCTTTGTACACTAATCCAGTTATCTTAAAAAAACACATTCATTTCTCTTTTGTCAGCCTCGTTATCTTTTCTTTTTACTTATTGCTTCTGAATAAAAAAAACAACAACAACATCAACAGAGAAGGCTACCTTTTGCATTTAGGCATTCGTGTCAATGTTCGTTTGATTTTAAATGCTACTGAGGTAAATATGCAGTGTATCCCTAAAACGTGCTTCGCTATTATCTCTAAAATGCGACAGTCTGTGCATGATAATACCTGCACTATTAATCAATGCCGTTGAAGGCTTGTAAAGCATTAATGTGAAAGGGTGGGGCATGTGAAAACAGATCTAACAATGAGCCGCCACTTAGACGAAGTATTCTACCCTGTAGTTTTGTGTCTAGAAAACATAATTAAAAAATTAATTACATCTGTACGAATAAGATTGAAAATATTATTCTGCAAGAACATTTAAAGTAAAAATTTTGAGGTGAATAAAATCAATTTTTTATTGTTCCGAAACGTTTAATAATCGTATAGAAGAATTAACACTCTAATTGCCCTTTTGATTAGAAAGATGCGAAATAATAGAGTAGAAGATTGAAATTTGATTTTGAAGCAGCTCTATTTTAGATATAATGTTATAGTCCGAAAGAAAAAAATGGAAATGTGACTAGTTTAATGGTCTGAGAAAATGTTTTTTAAACATCAAAACTACCTCACGCTGAAGAAGGATGATAGAAATGTGTTATAAGACAAAGATCTTTCAAATACAAGAAAAGATCTTAAAGTCAGAAATGTTAAAATATAATTATTTCATATTAGATTTTATGAAAATCATCGGACATTTTTAATAACCGTACAAAATTAACAGTCTAATTGGTCTTTTGATTAGAAACCTTGCAAATTACTAGAGTAGAAAATTGAAATTTTATTTCGAAACAGCTCTATTTTAGATATAATGTTATAGTCTCAACAAAAAAATGTAACTAGGTTATTGGTCTGAGGAAATGTCCTTTTTTTACAATGAAAGTACCATATGCTAAACTAGGTGATGGAAATGTGTACTAATACGGTGATCTTTCAAACACAAGAAAATATCTTAAAATTGTAACAATTACTGTTCAAATACCATTATGCCATATTATATTTTATAGTTATCGGCAATTTAAATTATGTTATACAGATGTTCAAATTCAGTTGATTTTTATAGGGCCCATTCAGACTTCATAAGCCAGCCAATGAAAAATAGAACGTCACTAGCGTTATAAGAATAATAAAAACGAAGGTTTCCAATATGATTTAATAATATGCTGGCTGAACTAACGGTATTCAAATGCGAAAGCGAGGTGTATATATCAGTATTAGTAATAGCAAATCAACAGCAGCTGCTTTCAGTTAAGTTATTTTTTTCATACGTGTAGCCATTCAAAAGGTTTTTGTCATTGGTGCTCTTTGATCAAAAGCACGGGTAACGCCTTAATGTATTTGTTTGAAACAACTAATTAATATTTTTATAGATAATATCCAACAGCATAATGGAGGTAACTAATATTATTCATAAAATGTTTAAACTCAGGATTACAATAACACTATGTTTTTACACCTGCGAAATGTATGTATGCTCCTGGAATAAAAACAAAACAAAAACATACATTAGTTAGATAATCTACGGTTGATCAATGATAGAAATCAATAATATGCTACAACTGACCAAATCAGATAGATTGATATGACAGCTGTTTGAAAATTGCATTATTGTAATCTACCACGAATACACAGTTGCAAAAAGAAGTGCTATAAACTTACAACTCGAATTACTCCCAATTACCAGGACTAGTTATACTCATCTTTTTTATTTTGGATTTGTCTCCAGGTATCCTTGTGCTTTTAATTTTTGTACCAATACGCATTAGTTTTTTTGTGCAATGGATATTATTTACTAAAACTAGTTTTATCTTGTTAGTGTCATAAAGTGAACACTGCTTATTTCTTGTGTATTCTTCCTCTAGTCTCTTTCATTTGCTTGAACAGGTTTTACAACTTACTAAAATACACTTTAACTAGTCTACAGATTGAATTCCAACAAGTTTCTGGTGATGGATATTCTAACAATGTGGGCATGGTGTTTTATCACATAAAGAGTTTAGACGCTAAATATAGACTTTTATTTGAATTACTCTTCATATTATAGACACAGTTGAAGTATACAACTTTAACAGTATGGGCAGCAAGATGGTTTACGACGCTTAATATGTATTTTCATAATTGTAAAGTTTAATTACTGAATGCAAAGTTTTCAGACATTAAATAAGATGCATATTATTTTAATTCTTTATACCTATACGTACATTCCACGTTCAAACGATTTTTAGGTTTCCATTTAGACACTATACAAAGCCTAAGACTGTAGACCTCTAATTTATAGCCTTTTCTAGACACAAAATTGATGGCAATGTGAGTATGTGAAACAAAAAACAGAATATCATGCACAGCATAAAGAGTTCGAGGGTTCGGTGTAAAATTTTCATTTTAAGTCCATGATGAAATTAACACATTCGGGGTCTCTGTTACAGTTTGTCCATCTAGCACAAGTAAGAGGGGTTAAGTAATTTAATATAGTCTTTTCCAGTTTATGATCCAATCAAGACTTTTGAGTTATCCATTTGGTATTTATTTGGTCACAATATACAGTTTGAGAAATTTTGATCTTCAATATAGACTTTTTTATCTTGATGAAATGAACAGTTTTAGGGTATCCATCTGGGCACCATATGTAGCGGAAGGAGTTAAGACCTTCAAAATAGACTTTTCCAGTTCATGATGAAATGAGAAGTTTTAAGGCATCCATTTGGACAGCATGCACAGCGTGAAAACCCATGGGCGCCATTAGTCATCTGTATGGGAACGATTTCAATAATGATCGGGTCGAGGCCTGTCGTTACCCCGCGAGAGGGAAGATCGATTCCTGGTCAGTCTGGGGGGTGGGGGGGGGCAGCCACAACGATCATTAAATTTGATTTCTCCCTCTTCAGAGCCTCCCATCACCCGCCCCTCCCCCACGCGTTCAACACACTTAAAAATGAAAAAAAAAAGATATCGAAAATGAAAAAGGCCACACGCAACAACTAATTCCTTTTCTGAAATAAATTTTGTTGATAATGTCCAATATTATGAAGGTCTTTAAGCAACTTCTGGAATTGCGCTGGTCTTTGAATTTGTGTAGTTCAAGCCACAATTCAAGGGTTCCTAAACAGTGTTCTAAGCTCTATTTTACAAAAATGTACAGTAACCTTTAAACTATTTTTTCTGCATCAATATATTATCTAGGCCATAAGAAAAATAAAACAACTCGTGTTCCCATAATCACAATTCGTTTCACGACGCCAAGATTAGAATTGAAAGTCCAACGGGGTAGTAAAGAGAACACTGAGGTAAACCCACCGCTGGTCAAAGAAGGGTTACGGCGAGTTGTAAGCTGCCCGATACCTTCGCAAGCACAGACCAAGTCACCAATTTGACTTACATGAGCACAGTGTTGAAAAATAATGATGCTGCGGATCGATTTCTATCAAATTCTTATAAAAGTTAGGACATGTCCAAACTCAGACAGTATTTTTCTTCAGCCCACACAGCCCACACAAAGAAAGGTCAATTGTTATAACTGTGATGAAAGGTCTCAATAAATAGTTAAATTTGAGTCTACTTACAAATGTTTGTCTACTTCGGTGACTTGACCTAATATTTCTGGAGGCATCGAAGTTACATCGGCGTTGTAGTTACAGCCCAAGACCTACAAAGTATCGCGTCACGTCACGATTATGATTGATTATTTGGTATATACCCAGTCCACCGTAATAGGCGATCTCAGGGTCTCTAATCTAACATGGCGTTTTTCCTTCTATTTCTTATCCTTCCTTACTTATTCATCCAACTGTGAGTCATCATATAAAATAAAAATATAGTTTTAAAAGTGTGTCTATGAAGTTTGTGACAACCAAAGGATTTATGAGGTTCTTGCAGATGTGTTGACAAAAGGAAAATAAATATGAACTGTGTTTCGATTTGCTGTTTGTACGCGAACATAAAAAAAGATCATATTAAATAATATAAAAGTTCCATCACAACCGTCATGTCTTTGTCAACTCTTCAGAAGAGGATATAATACTATATAGTCCTAAATAATTCAAAATAATATTAAAAAATAATATCAAATTAAAAGACAAAGCAATAAATAGATAAGTTGCGTATAATATTATGCCGCAAAGTTTACTTGAGATTCAACTTATCTGATTTATTTTAACAATAAAACCACACTGGTTGTTTTGCGTGAAGTAAAGGGTAGGTTTGCACATATAGAGAAACATTTTTGAGAAATTAAATATCGCCTATCGAAGGAAGTGAAAAATCGTCACCCTCAGATATGCAAATGATACATGCCTTATTAGTTCATCGGTTTAGAACTGTTTTGTTCTATCTTTTTATCTTTTTCTTTTTGGGGGGGGGGGGGGTTTAGAGCAAATCAATTATGATCTGATGTCTGGAGAAGGTAGATAAGGCAGATAAAAAAAGCGGTACTGCATTTAAATGCGAAGCAAATACAAGATAAAAACAAATACAAGTTAACAAGACTTTTATAAAAAAATGTAAGACCTCTAAGTATTTAGCGCCCTCAAGGGCATGTGACGAAATGTGAGCAATGGATATACAGACAAGGACAGCCATTGCTAAATTTAAAAAAAATAGTGCAGCTAAATATTATGGAGAATCCCTGAGGCTGTAAAAATAAAAATACTAAGAGCACTAGGTCTTGTGTGGCTGGTCGCAGTGTATTAGAGTGAGGCCTGGACTATAAGAAAATCCGAGGAAAACCGAATTGAAGCAACTGAAAAACGTGGCCCTACAGAAGACTAAATACATTTCGTTTGCACACTTACTGCTCTCTTTTAAAGACTAGACCGCGCCGGTTAGAATTACTTAGGCCTCTTGTTCGATGAGGAGACTTTTAACAAAAGTAGGGTTCATGTCTTTTAACTACTCTTCGTAACTCTGGGTGGAATTGCATTCCTTGTAGTTAACGACTTCTTATTTTGTACAAAAACAAATTTGATCCCGGCGAAAAACCATGAATCAATTATATTTAGACTTAAAATGCTTAAGATACTTTTTATAGGAACTATCCTGAATCAAAATAAGACAACATCTGATCACTACAAGCCAGAGGTAAGGATACAAAAAAGAATATTTCACAAACACTCAAATTGCCTCCCACAAAATGTTCCATTTTGTCCCCTCCTTATCTATCTATCTGTCTTAACCTTTTGTCTCTCTCCTTCCTTCCTGTCTGTCTGTCTGTCTGCTGTCTGTCTGTCTGTCTGTCTGTCTGTCTGTCTGTCTGTCTGTCTGTATGTCTGTCTGTACGTCCGTCTGCCTGTCTGTCCCTGTATCTCTCCCTCTCCCTCCACCTTCCCTCATTGTTTGCGCCTTCCTTAAAGTTCCTTTCTCTCTCTCTCTCTCTCTCTCTCTCTCTCTCTCTCTCGCTCATAATCTCTCTCGCTCTCCCTCCCTTCTATCTCATAATCGACACCTTTCACGTCGTGTTTTAAGTTTAAGACTCTTAACGTTAGCCTCTTCAATCTTGGGGTGAACATTATATTTAAATATCCGGCATACAAAAAGTATAAACTGAAGGATGAAATGTCCATAAAATGTTTGATTAGCATAGCTTTGAACGTTTCTCTTTAAAACTGGTTGAATGTTGATTCTTCCAGGCAAGTGTGTCTCTCCACCTCCCACCCCCTTTTTATGTTATTTCCATTCATTTTCTTTATTACATTTTTTTCACAAATCATGCATTTTCTGCACGTGTAATTTAATTTGGCTCTTTGCTTTCTGAACCCCCATCTGTTTGTCTTCAGAGCTTCGATGTATTTTAATCACGATTTCGATTTCTTTTTAAAAAATTCTATAAGGCACTTTCCAACACATAGGTATAAGTTTTCCTTGCTTTCGCCTTCATGTTGTTAATCCTCATTACTTGGTGTTAGTCCTGACCATAACATTGTTTACATTGCAACATCACATTTTCAAACACTACAGCATTGTCTACCATCTCTCTTTTTATTCACGGTAATCGGATTGCCCGGGAAGAGTCTTTTTCTTTTTTGATAATTCTTTTTCCGACTGGGGTCTGTTTTAGACCTTTTTGTTCTGCTTTCCACATTCTACTGGTCTACATCTCAGTGCGTTTGTTTTGTCTACTTGTTTTTCGTGGTTATTCCTTTGACCAAAACCAACCAACGCTCTCTTGTTCTGCCCCTCTCCCACACCTTTCCTGGCATTCTTTGTTTTCAACCTATCTAATTCCGACGCTCTTTAATTTGTGCAGAACTATTGCACTCGAATTTTCAAATTAGTTTAACTGCCGACAGTTCAATATACCAATTTTGCTAGGTTGTCTTCTAGTATTCTTCTTTTCCGATACCCTTTATAAATTAAATTAGTTGAAAAACTCGACCTTCCCAGCATCCTCCGGAGTTTTTAGTTCCGGTAGGGTGAGGTTCTGTATAGGCTGAACAGTTCTGACTTGGGACTAACATTAGGTTAAATAGTAATAGTAAACAACAGGATGAAATAATGACTTGACAAAACCATTTAACTTGAGTCAGTATTTACAGATAATGAAGAACATTTAATGAATTGGAACCTAGAGTTTTATATAGTGGTCGACAGTAGACTCTAAGTTATGTGGCCGAAATGGTTATTGCACTCTGTGGGATAGAAATCTTCGATCGATGCCTGATTGCTTTGAAACTCAAAGAATACGTGGATTTTTTTGTATAAAAATCTTAACAGTTTTGATTTACTATTCTAATTATATATTTTATGTATTTTGTTATTATTTATTTACTCTGCTGCATCTATCTGGATATATGTTTTATCTTTTATGATTTAATAATAAAACATAAAGGTTTTCAACGCTAAAACATTGGACATTATCAAGTCTAGTTTACGTGGATCGTGGGATCTCTTAAAAGTTCGAACTTCATTTTGTTTCTGTTTATCACATAATTATGATTTATTACGTGTGACTAAAAAACTCAAACATAACGATTATTGTCTCAAAGCAACTTGTTATCTCTATACCCCAAGCCATTGGAGATTGATCAACATTTACACTAATAAATACTCAGACTTTGACTAAAAAACTCAAACATAACGATTATTGTCTCAAAGCAACTTGTTACATGTATCTCTATACCCCAACTCACTGGAGATTGATCAACATTTACACTAATAAATACTCAGTAAACATAAATAAAAAAAAAATAAATAATAAAAATAATAATAAAATAATAAAAATCCAAATCTAAGTGAAGTTTTGGGAATTTCTTATTGAATTTCTAGGAGCGTAGTAGGCGAGTGTCAGAGTTTAGGATTGCGCGGGGCGCGCCATTAACCCGGACTATCCCCTGGAAGTCAGTCTGACCCCTCCCGACCTGCGGGGCTCCAGGCACGGGTCTCGGGGGGACAGGCTCGGGCTAGTCGGTTAGACTGTCAATTATTTACTTAAGATTATCAATCTCGGGACTGGGCCAGATAACGTCCCCAGTGCCGCGAGTGCGTCCCCGTGTCTGGATGCTCACGTAACACTCTCGCGGCTCGTGAGGAAATATCAGGGAGTGTATGATAGACTGCGGGTGGATCTGCGTTTGTTTATTATGTATCATTCGCAATCTGTCGTTAGTTTTATCTCATGCTGTGAGTGATAGACTTGAGACTCACATTGCACGCCTTGCTGGCCTCAGGCGGCCCTGTTATTATTTTTATGAACCTTGTGTATGTTGTGGCTTTATATTTTCATGCAGTACCTCAGCTGAAAAAGATCTAAGAGGGTTTTTACAACAAATTTAAAAAATCTATTCAACATCTTCGCTGCTTATGGGGAAATATCAGACAGTGTATGATCGAACTTCGGTGGACCTTTATTAATATAAATCTTGTATGTTAGGAGTCTACCTTTGCATGCCGTACTCCTCTAAGAAGGATCTGAGATAGATTGCAACGAACTTGAAAATCTATTCCAAATCTCGTGGGAAAAATTAATATTAAGGAGTATCTGTTCGACTTGGGATCGACCTGTGCTTGTTAAAAATAATTATATTGTATCATTTTGTGGGTTTATCAACACATGGTTAGCTAGCTAAATGAGACCTAAAAGTCTATTGGACATCTTCAAGGCTATTACATATAAACAAATAAATAAATAAAGAAATGTATAATTGATTTTGGATGGACCTCTATTTGTTTGTATAAATAGTGCATATGTTATGGGTTTATTGTTGGAAACCGTACATATCTCAGACCTAAGGCAGGTTACAAGAAGCTTGGAAAAATATATTCGACATCCTCAGGAACATCAGGAAATGTATGATTGGCCATGGGCGAACCTGTATGTATTTACATATATTACCCAAGGATATTGGTATTCGAACCGCGGGCCTTTTGAACTGGAGACCAACGCTTTACCATTTGAGCCCCCCCCCCCCCAACCCCTCTCCCAAATCTTGTTGAAATCACAAATTCCTAATTTATTAGTTTTAAAAATGTATCGTTTTTGGGCGACATAACATAATTCTAAATCATCGATAATACATCGGATTATTATTTTTAATATGGACAAAAGTAAGGATAATAAAAAAATTACCGACCTTCAGTCATAGCATCAGAGAATAAGCTGGGATTGTATAGAATTAGCTGCTCCACACTTTAAAACATTTCTGCTGTAGAAATAATTATTTCCAGCTTGCAAACTGTTGAATCCCTGAACATCAAACAGCCACAATAATGCAACAAAGACAGCGCAAACTCGTAAACCCGAAACCACTGAGCTCGCAGAAAAAGCTAAATCCTTGCCTAAGAGTGTATGCTAAAAAGAATACATGGTTTAACGATAACCTAAATTTATACGACTCCAAAGTTTCTTATTTGAGGCAGATATTAAACACAAAGTGTCTATAATTTTATTATATCACTTTTTAAATTAAAATGACACAAACTCTTGTAGTCCACAAAATGCCTATATTTATTTTCAATAAATAAAATAATACCTTTAATTCATAACAGACGAATTGACGTCATATTTAACTTCATGTCGCACAATGCATCATCTTCCTCTTCCCCCCTCTCCCTCTCTCTCTCTCTCTCTCTCTCTCTCTCTCTCTCTCACTCTCTTTCTCCCTATCTATCTCCCTCCCTCTACCCCTTTTTTGCAGTTTTATAACTGTGAGTCTGTCGTAATTCTGTGAAAGTTTTCATCGCTACGTGGAGATTATTCATTACCTGCCAGCTTCATTAAAGAAAACCCCAGCAATTTCCTTTGTCAATCATTCATTATTTGCTCCTGCTTAAACCGTTATAGCAGAGACCCTAGAATTTGGCTATAGATCGCCTCTGGCTATGGCATGCTAATGGCCGTGTGATCGCACACGCTGGGGCAATCAAGTGCTGCAGTTGGCTGGGCGCACGCGTTAACTCTCTACTCTCTACTATCTAGCATGGCTGCATCGTTTGTCATAGCCTCGCATAGTGAGTTTCACTATTTTTTTTTATACATCGTTTACAATTACTTTAACTATTTGTCATAATCTCGAATGTCATAACCTAGTATATAGTAAGTTTCATTATTTTTCATAGCAGTGTATGGTAATTTAAAATGTTTTAATATACCAATAACTTTAACTATTTGTCATAATCTCGAATGTCATAACCTAGTATATAGTGAGTTTCATTATTTTTCATAGCAGTGTATGGTGAATTTCAGTACCTGTCATTGCCTCTTGTAGTGAGTTTAACTATTAATTTTGTCAAATGGTATGTAGGCTGCACAGGGTATTTGCCATAGACTCGCATAGTAAGTTTAAATATTTGTCATAGATTCGCATAGTGAGTTTCACTATTTGTCATAGATTCGCATAGTGAGTTTCACTATTTGTCACTATTTGTACAGGTAGTTTACTTGAGGCTGGTTAAGGAAGTAATTCCTTTAAAAGTTTACATTAAATCAGAAAATTAGTTAAACAGAATATCATTGACGAAAATACTTTGAGTCTCAGCCCAAAAAATATTTCAATTAGTAAATAAAAACTTAATACACTATTGCGGGCCTTATTGATCTGAGTACCAGAAACTCAGAAACTAATTGTCATAATTCACCTCTTTTTAATCGAGAATCAGAAATTTTGCCGTTTGCCGATAATAAATTCAGCTTACTTTCTTAATACCACACAATTCTATTTAATCTCTTGTGTTCAAAAACCATTTGCCACGCCATCTTGTGCGACCATTATTTTCAATATAGCTAAAACAGAAAGACCAATAATGCTTCCATGTCTAAGGTCATACATTACACATATGTATAGAAATCTATGTTCAGTAACAATACGGTAAAAAAATGTTCAGTCTTTTCACCGGGCATTCAACAGTTTATTATTAATATCATATTCCGTTAAAGAAATATTTTGACCTTTCAATGCAAACGAGAGCAATTGAGAAGCCTTTGTAAATCTGAAGATCCCCTGTGTAGCCTACATGCCACGTCCATTCCCGTTTCCTAACTTCCTTCCCGATAGGACACTACTAAGCAACAAGAAACAGTGAAAGGGTAACAAAACAACAACAAACAGGTTGCTCAAAGAATGAAAAAATAAATCTGTAAATGTAAATAAAAAAGCAAAGGTTCAAATAATCAAATATTACGTCAATTCTTCATGTTTGCATACAGTCATGATTCTGCATGAGGATACATAGTTTGCTTAAATGTTTATTAACTTCCCTATGGTTAAAATGGTAATTAATATCCCGGACTTGCAACAGTCAAAAAATCTTAATCATCTTATCCAACTGTGGAATTACAGCTATATGGAAAATGCCTTTACTGTTGCTTTACTGCTACCACATGTCATATTTTTAACTAACAAGCTTCGAAAGGAAGAGGAGGCGATCTCTTCTCTCTTAAAACGTGGAAACAGTAAGCCGGATGAACCTAAAATCACCGGGTAGCGGTCAGGTCATGATAAGGCGTGAGCGAGACTATCTGTTATCTGGTATCCTCGGGCGTGAGTAACGTGAACAATGCCATGATGCCACTAAGCCTTGCGGGTATTCCCCATGTCACTTGCATGGCACACTTGGGCTACTCAAACACTAGACTTATGATCTGCTCTTTCTTTTCATGTCCGCGTGTCGAGATTAAAGTATTTGAGATAACGGTACTCATAGTGAAACCAAGACGATAGTAAAGGGAACCTGCACCGGCGTCCTATGTAAACTATCAAGACTTATGGAGCTAAAGGGGCTTGATTACGCAATAGGCCTTCAGCGTGTGGATGGCAAAGCCTTCAACGTGGTAGCAAACACACCCATCAAGAGCGTAACTGGCATAGTCACATTGTCGTAATGATAATGCCCGACATACCTTTGTCACTCCGCGCCTCATTTATCATAAGGCAGACTCAGCACAAGAATGTGAGAAGATTTTATCACTGGCCCGTGCTATGCCTACGGTGCATCGATTGGAACCCATCTCTATATCTGTTCTGCGGTTTGAGTTGAGTTGGTTTAACGTCCAACATCAGCACTATAATAGATTATATTTTGGACGGGCCCCAAGACTGACGTCTGGCAATTTTATGTGCTGCCACACACGAGACAGGGCGGAGATACCATGACTCGTGTCTCCCCCAGTCACATTAAACTGACACCGTCCCAACCAGTAGGTAGCGCAATCGCCAGGACTCGAACCCCCTTTTGCGTCGGAAGCCGATGTTCGAACCTAGGGCCATCCCCCCCTGTTCTGCGAAAAAGTAGAAACCTTTTTAAAGATTTTAGCAGTGCAGTTGGTAAAACAACACACAGGAGTCATTGGGAAACTTTGATGGTGTGAGACAAATGAAAGAAGTACAAAGTGAAAATGTGATGTGTAAACTGTGCTCAACTGCACAATTTGGTGTTGCTGATAATTTCCTTACTGACAAACGTCAATATGCACCCAGTGCTGTTTCTGCTTGATCGGAGAGTTTCCTGATAACATTGGTATTGGACCGTTCTACTCAACGTTCATGTAACAAAAAGCAAACGCGCTCTCAGTTGCTCTTTTCCACCTTTCAGTACTTCGTACCTCTCTTGTCTCTGTCTCTGTCTATCTGTCGGTCTGCCTGTATGTCTGTCTGTCTCTGTCTGTCTCTGTCTGTTTCTGTCTGTCTGTCTCTGTCTGTCTGTCTCTGTCTTCATTAACATGACAAATCTGTTGATGCTATTTACTAGTGTGGAATAAAAGAATGAAAAGGGCGGTTTTTAAAAACGTTATGAGGTGTTTTAAATATCGAGACACATTGAGTAAGCACTATCCCTACAAAGATCTTTTATCAACATTAACATGGTACCTATTATTTGATTGCATATGTTCTATTTATAAGGGTCTTTCCTTTAGAGGCATTTGGGACGGTTGCACATAAAGAAGAATGTAATTATCGCCGTAGACTGACCGGACAGAGAGGCACGTTCCAACTGGGCCATGACACGGTCGCTGTGTCATTCAGAGTTACCAACCTAAAGTTAAATAGCGTATTTGTGTAACTATATTTTTTGCCTGAATTTATAAGCTTTAGTGACTCCTTGGGTTGGCAACACTGTATCATCGCATTACTGTCATTCCGGCTTTTCTCGATCTTGACTTGAAGGAATGCTCTCAAAAGCTATTGCTTTAGTACGTGTATGAAGTAGTACCGCATACTCGAAATTTGCATGTTGATCTCATCTAGACAGCATATTCTTAGTTTCTTTCCTTGGTCTGAAAAATGCATTTCAGCTGCGGTTTTTTCATGAATACAGCATTTCAGGCATACATTGGTTTATAGAAAATTTAATCAGGTTTGACACGAGACAAGCCAGTTACAGTGGTTATATCAGAGGATGCAAATTTAAAAGTGATTCAACCTTTATTATATTTACAGGAATGCTCTGGATGTAAATAGATGATTACTACGATTTTTCTATTTCAAACTATTTCCCTTGAAAAAAAAATGGCAACAGGACTAAAAAGATTCCATACATTTTTTAACAGTTGTAATCATAGCTAAATAATGTGTCTTTTTATTTTGAATTGAAACCACTGAGGATTCTAATTTTTTTTAAAGACGACTCTAATTATTTTAGGTTAATTTTGATAAAGATAAAATGACAATTATGGATAAAAATTGGATAAAATCTGGCTGGCAACATTTTTCACTTAACACCGTTCCTTCAAAGTTTTTATCTACTCGAGAGAGTGTACGGGCAGTTCAGAGTGAAGCGCATGCGCATTCTAATTCGAACAAAGTGAACGTTATCTCTCATTAACAAAAGCTTTAGGCATAATCTCACTTCATTTATAATTTTGACCCTACCTCACTACTGCTCACTTCATTCATTAGCAATGCCTTACGTTGACCTAAATTCTTTTTCTAACAATATTAAATTTTGTTTGATGTGTGATCAACGCATTTTGAAGACGATATATTACGAGCTCAAGCCACACCCTGGATAAACGCTCGTGTACATCCTACAGACTCTGGCCTTGCGATAGCGGGGCCAATAGGGAAACCAAGACGGCATGTACTGGGATCTGCACCGACATCCAATCATAACTCTATCCTAGACTTGCGGAGTCAATAAGCCACCAGAAAACACTGTGCCCTAGGGGTGTAATGATGTCATCCGTCATCACCGTGTGGAACACAAAGTCTCTATTGAATGAGGATAGCCATGAATAGCTCGGATCAGATGCCAAGTCTCTCTGTCAACTCCTCCCAACCCAGGCTAGAAGAGTTGGCCATTTCTGAGTCTTTCCATGATCACTTCGTAACCCAGGCTAGAAGTATTAACCCTTTCTGATCTGGGATCGCCTCGAGGCCTCCCCAGAGGTATGTCAATAATTTTATATTTGGGCTACAAATTATGTCCCCACTATACGAACTATTTCCTGTTAAGGCCATGCACAATGAAAGTATTAATCTTTTTAAGTCGTGGAGAAAATTGGCGCGAAAAAGGAAATAATTCCATTAAGTTTATTGACGGTAGAGATGTAATGCGGTATTTGGTCGTAACCTAGATGAAATTTAAAGAATGAGGAATGGAAAAATTAACGTGGATATTTAAATGTATTATGAATAAAACCGGGTGTTGTAGAGAACATTTTTTGATGAAATAAAATAAAAATCAATGTTATTAAAAGGGGAAGGTCTTAGAGTGATATCTTTGATTACAGCAAAGCGAAAAAAAAAGGAAAACTATAGACCTTGAAGATTAGTCTTTCCAAAAAGAACAAGTTATTATGAAAAAGAAATACACACAATGAGGCAACTGAGGCACGTGATAAAAATAACACAAATAAAGGGTATAAAACTGCATATAAACGTTTCGCCTAAATTGGCTTCATCCGAACAATACAAAAATAGAATGCATACTGCGCACAGTAACAAGGCAGAAGAGCGAATGAGAAACACTTCCAGTGACAAAAAGACTCGGTTGGCACTTGTAGAATAAGAATGTAGATAATTCAATTACAGTGTTAGGAAAAGTCTAGGTGATTATTGTCACTAGTATTAGACTTCTCTGAAGTCTGATCTCTATAAGCTTACATGATTATCCGAGAATGGGAACTACAGTAGGGCCGGTAGGACTTCCCGCTTGTCGAGCCGTGGTAACCCGGGGTCTGCGGCCTGTGCTCTCAGATCGGAAACCAGATAGGCCTAGCCTTTGGGGCAATGCGAGATAAAGCTCGTCAGGGGACCACTAGAGGCACCAAGCTGGAAATTACCCTCCATGCGGGTGGAGAATTCGAATCCAGAACTCAACACATGTTTCCGGGGGATGAGATGGTCTAAGGCTATAGCGCGCGGCATTTAATCTGAAGGTTACAGGTTGATTCCTAAACAGGCCGTCTTGTTACCTACTGGTTGGCTCGGTACACGTAAAATGTGATTGGCTGTTGTTTCTACTGTAGCTCAACGTCTCCTGGGTTCCCCAAAAGGATCCTATACGTTGCATCCAATACGGGCTAGGACTGTCATAAAAGTCCTATTTATGTGTCAGGCTTCAAAATTCTTGACAAACATCATCATATCTTTGAGAACATAGGAGAATTGCTAACTGTGACATACTTAATCTTCTATAAAGAATTATGTGTGCACCTGGAGTCGCCAGTGCTCTTGGCTATTCAGCACGTCTTTGGTTTGAGTAAAATCTTGAACATCCGGGCCACTATAAATACTGAGGATTTGCCTTACACCCGCCATCTTACAAAATCTCATTATGTGTATGAATTGTTCCTCTGTTCTTTTTACCATGCCTTTTCTAATTGTCTATGTTTTGCTCTACTGCTGCGTGCAGTGTGATGACTTTGTATCGGTCAGATATAAGTTTAATTTGTTCTTTAAATACTCTCGTTTCACTCTAGTAATGCCTTTATATATTTCAAGTGCAATTAGTTGATCAGAAAAAATATTTCCGCATAATTATATTTATTGTATATTTATGATCCTTATATGCTGCTGGGATAAAGACTTAAAAATTGGCAATATAAATCGCAGTCACGTTTGAAAAATTCAAGGTATATACTGCACCATTTAAAATATAATTTGAGTAAAGGACCATGCCCTTCGTCAAAACCATACGCCACCATATTGTCAAATTCATGCGGATATTTAAAGTTAAATTATAGCATCGCATTTACATTTAAGGAAAACAAATCTTCGAAGGTTTTGATCCACAGAGGAGACGATTGTTCCAGTTCAGGCCTGTGCTTAGGCTCGCACTATTTTAGCTTGGCTAATCAGCTTTGGTCCGTCATCGGCATAGGCATTGTCCACGGTTCCCGAAAAAAGACAACCCATTACAATTGTTCTATAAAGCAAGGAATATCGAACTCATTTCGAAACCAACGCCTCAAAATTGACAGAGAAACTTTGGATTTTGTCAAAAAGAAATAAAATCGGGGTTTCGTATCTTCGGGTTGCCCGCTTTCAACAATATCCTCGACCTTCAGTCAAGTTTACCTTGAATCCGCTGGCCTCTATCAGATTATCTTGCCCGGATCTGAAAGGTATACCGACTTTTCTGATCCACTCTGATATGCAAAGGTTTGTGAAAACACATACCGGAATTAAGCAAATCGACTCTTGCCTTCTTGAAAAACAGCAACAACAACATCGTACCTGATTATTTCCATACATGTGGATGAATTCTCTACGGCACTTTGCTTATTACTATATATTCTAAACATATGTCCAAACTGCACCGTACATGATTCTTGTGTAGACTTTAATCTCTGTGCAGATTACGCTGTAATGGTGGGATCAGATTCAGGTATGATATGCCAGCCGACTATTTAACTCACGTTTAGCTTCACATCCGAGCTACCAGTCTCCATTTTTAGCTGATGATAGTTTCAAAGTTGACCTACCAGTCTTATTTTTAACCTTATGTTAGTTTAAGAATTGATCTAAATTCTCATTTTTAACCTGCTTTTAGTGTGAGAATTGATCTACCAGTCTCATTTTTTGCCAAATGGTAGTTTTTATCGACCTGCAATATGCTACTATTTGCTTATTAGGCTCTAGACTATCTACCAATACTATATTTTGCCTAATGGTAGTTTTTATCGACCTGCAATATGCTACTATTTGCTTATTAGGCTCTAGACTATCTACCAATACTATATTTTGCCTAATGGTAGTTTCAAAGTTCGTCTACAATATGCGGCTATTTCGTTAATAATAGGATCATAGCTAATCTATCAATGATATTTTCCTCCTAATGATATTCATTTGATGATAGTCTCAAAGCTGATCTATCGGTGTTATATTCGCTGATGGTGGATTAAAAGCTCGCTTTCCAGCAGCATTCTTTGCTTGGTGGAACACGATCACTCTCAAAATTGTATCATGATATCATTTATTACAGAAAAAAACTTTTAGATCACAAATAGTACACTTTGATACTGAAAGTATAGGTATCATAAAATATTGTTTTATTCAATATGAAGAGGCCCAACAAAAAATAAGGTATTTTCAAAGTTATATTTTTTAAATGATTAAAACCGTTTGATTTTCATCACCATTTTTTAAAACTGACTCTGTGTGTCTGTTTAAATCTTTGGGCGTATGGGTGTATTCTTTTTGGATGGAAAATGTGTTTTTTCCTCAATGGGTTTGTTAGAACTTAAACCGATTGATCATGTAATTACAGCCACTACATGTAAGAAAAAAAGCAGAGTATTCTTTATGGTAGCAGTGGCTGTAGAAGTTACACAGCAACAGGTCTTTATTTCAGATAATGTAATTTCTATAGCATACATGTCTTTACAGGAGCCCATGGTACCGTTTACTCTGTTACAAAAGAGCTGAGAAACTGGTCAATATGTCATTTGCAGTCACTCTAAATGGAATGATGCACCGTGCCAAAATCGATGAGGCCCTGTATCTTGACAGGAGTCTCCTTCCAACCGTCTATTCTTATAGTAGTGTATTTCTTTTCTATCTATTTAACCCTTAATAACAATTCTCTTTCTACCTTTACCAATCCCAAATATTTTTCCTATCTGCATGCATATCTTTCTTAGTCTATCTATCTCGCTCCCTCCTTCTTTTTCATAATGTATCCCTCTCTACTGCGTTGCGCTCATTTTCAATCTTGTATTTTTAATCTCTGAATCACTCACTCACTCTCTTCCTCCCTCCATCATCTTGTCTCTTTGTTTTTACACCTTTTTGTCTAACCCCTCCCGACCCTTTCTTTCTCTTTCCCTCACTCTCTCTGTTCTCCCTCCCTCTTATTCTCGCCCTATCTCCCTCTCTCCACCCTCTCTCACTCCCGTACTATCTCTCTCTCTTCTCAGTCCCTCTTCTTCTCTTCCTATCTCTCTGTTTCGACATCTTGTTTAACCCCTCCCGACCCTTTCTTTCTCTCTTCCCCCTCCCTATCATTCTCGTCCTATCTCCCTCTCTCCACCCTCTCTCACTCCCGTACTCTCTCTCTCTCTTTCTCTCTCTCTCTCTCTCTCTCTCTCTCTCTCTCTCTCTCTCTCTCTCTCCCCACCCACTTAAAGCACCGTGCCTTCTTCTGAGTTTCAGCAGGAAGCTCAATACTTCTCACTTCTCAGTAATCAGGTGCTTGCTATGCGTTCGGTTCATGATGTGATGAAAAGTTCGGACATCTAAGACCCTTTGCTCGTGGTAATGACGGTTAAGTAAACGGAATAAAACTTCTGAGGAGCCGGCATATTCGGAGGATCAACATTAAACCTTGCAACATCCGGGCAGACGTCAAAGATTTACATTTATTTCATCTACCCTTCAACACTTTTACCCTTGTAAATACAGCAAGCCTTAAAAGAATAATTGAAATTGTGACACTTGCTTCTCAAAATCAAGTTAATCAATAATAATATTACTTTCATAGACGTTTGTTGTTGTTGAGAAATTAGGGTCATCATATGCGAAGATTAAGGAATATATCATTCCTAGTTACGAGGATTTGCTGAAATTTTAGTTTTTGCTTCTGTTATGGATATACCTTCTGAAATGGAACAAAGGTACAATCTTTTATATGTTCTTGTTGAAAGTGTCGTTTTAAGAATAGCGTTAATTAATTTGAATAAACACTGTTGCTCGTATTAGTAGCGGCCACATTTTTCTGCAATATTCGTAAGGAAATCTACACTACAGCACAGTTTAATTTTTGATGAGAAAGGAAATGTTCGCTTGTGGTCAAATTTCTTGAAAATTATAGTTTTTATTAACCAAAATTTATGAGATGTGTGTGCGTCCTATTATATTTCAGGCTGTTAAGTGCTCTACAGTAAAACACCTCGACTTGAGTTTAAGGACAAGTTTGTTCTTACATGTTCGTCAATGCGTAGTTTTAACTCTACGTTAAACTACCATTCTTTAGCATTAGTGGTGATGCTGATTACCGATAGTTAAAGAAACGTTCGATTAAGTACAACCAGCGCCTATGTGTTTTCTGCTTTGCTTATTCAATTTTTGCTGAGATAAATCATGAACTATCACGTGCTACAAGTAAAAAAAAATAGTAAAATGTGTTTATGATAAAACATTCGTAGAGATGACGCGATCGTTGGTTTATTAATAAATTTATAGCAATGCTATGTTTTTTCATGGGCAGAAAAAAGATACTATGATGGCGAGTCTAGAGATTGGTTAACAGTGCAGATATCTAGTTTAATCTAATAATTGTTTGCAAGCAAAACGTAACTGAATCTGATGAAGACATCTAGATCTGCATGAGTCTGATTGTAAGTCACGAGTACTAAGTTAAGCTCTTGTCTTACGAAGTGATTTTGTGTTCATTTTGACATTTCATTAAAAGCAAGTTTACTAGTTACGTCGTTTCGTTACACGGAAATATGAGGCCGTTAGATTAGAAAAGCTAAATATTATTGCTTCTATTTTGTCGATCTAAAAAAATTATATGACTGGGCTGTACAATTGAAATTTTGTGAAGCCAAACATGGAATAAATTGTACATTGAATAAGCCACTGAAGATGAAAAGCGCATTGGTTAAACCTTAATTAAGTAAAGCTTTACACCATCCCTTGATATATATGACTCAACTCCACTTGTCGGGTAAAAAACAACAACAATCTAGACCATACTTTTTATGTACATTTAACGTAAGTAGTAAAGATGTAATAAATTGCAAGTGTCACCAGTTATTGTTTCTGTGACTGTGAGCTTATCATTTTCTTTTTTTGTTTTAAATTTAGTATTTTAAAAATTAATTAAACAACTCCCACGTAACTTTAACTGCATTTTCTTGGATAGACATTTTCTCCCGAAAAGATACCCATTAGATTTATGGATAGTGCATTTTCTTGGATATACAAACTTTCCAATTCAAACATTTCAATTTTAAGAGACGAAGCTGTGAACTGCTCAATTTGTGTTCGAACGGAAAGTATTTTTCTTGGGCGAGTGTCAATGTTTTCTCACAATTGTATTCTGAAAGCTCTCTAAACCAAGCTTGCAGTGTGTTCAAACGTGATGTTATGACTTGAAATTCAAATGTTTATTTTCTTTAAAGTGTCAATCTCTTTTCTTTCATTGCAGAAAATATTCACCCCTGTTTTTAGTATGCTCAGTCAACCAATAAGTATTTTAGTGTTTGTTTTGTTTTTACAAGCTGTGCATCTGATTTATTAGTATAGTTCCCTTCAGACTCTCACCCTCACTTTGATTTCTTCTAACACTTTTATTACTAAATCGTGTTAAAAGTACGTTCTTACTTAACTTTCAAAACTAATGAATTGTTATTAGACAGATACCAAAAAACAAACAAACAAAAAGATCTGCAGAAGAGAGGGTGGTAACTATAGACTTTTTCTCACGCAATACATTGTAGATAGGCGTACATTTATCGCCGTCGTGGTGTGTCATGGTGAGACATACTATTGACTGCATACTGTAAAGAGCCTCTGATAATACTCTTGCTATGTTCTAAGAGGATCACGTGACTTACACAGACCAAGAATGGATCTAATAAACTTGCTACGGGATCTTTGAAGCAATATCTGCAGAGGGAGAAAAAACACGATTAAATGAAAGCAGAGTCAGAACTTTGGGCTTGTCTTAGCTGTAGTCAAATTATTTTTCGCTCGCCAAGTCACTTCTTTCGGCACAAAGTTTTAATTTTTTTTTTAATGGGATTGGTCTTTCAACTAAAAAGGTAGGCCTATGTCTTAGATGAACTTTACGGCCGAAGCAACAAATCAATCCATTCATCAATAGAACACGTGAATAAACAATCAATCAACCAATAATTCAGTCAATTGCTTCCATTAAATGCACATTTTTTAAACTAGTTTTTGCAACCCACAGTATGTCTCCCAGAAAATCCGATTTTGGATTACTAACTAGACATACATTTCTGGTGTATAATTTTTATTTGGTACTCTCCTTGTGTGGGATAACATTTTCGTTTTGCGATTACTTTTTGCTAGGTCGTACACTTTGATGTTGGGTGAAACAAGATATGGTATGATCTCAGTCAACACGTTTTTGCATTACGAGGGTAACAGTGATCTATTTCTTTAACACCATTATCATAGTTAGGATAAAATGAATCTCTGGAAGTATTTTTTTTCTCAGCATACCAGCCTTTCAGCCCAACAATGTAAACTACCCCAAAGGTGGCTAATAGTTTGATGAAATAGGTCAATCAAGAACACAGCAATAAAAATTGCTCGTTGTAACGCTGATCATTCTTAACTCGCAAACCAGCTTCTTTATTTGATTACAACCCGAGTTTTTTTTTCATTATCGAAGCAATACATGTGTCACTGTATTACAAAATCATGCTAAGCAGTCATAACTTGCTGCCTACAAGCAAAGTTTTCTTAAAAAGTAGACAAAATGTTATTTTCGATAAATTTTAAGTTTCCCATTTTCTACCAAGAGTTTCTCCGGACGCGGCAACAGTAATACCAAGTATCGTCATCGCCTTATACCGACGACTGAGAAATCTAACGCTCCCTATAAAGGGTGGTGTAATTTTTATACGGTGACGGGAACTAAGAACAGGATACTCAGATTGTACCTGGTCATATTTATTATACCAACAGCGACCCAACCAGTAGGGCTTGAACTACAGGCCTCCTGCGTCGGAAGATAATGTTCTAACCACAGAGCTACCGCATATCTAAAAGGTGATGTGTGTGCGAGTCTTGCGCATTTATTTGGTCAGTACATCTCATGGATCTAGAGAGAGAAAAACATTGAACTTGCTTCATGAAATTTGTGGGTGAAACACGGTTTCCGAGATAAACAGTACTTAGAATCCGTTTTAACAACCCAGGCCCTTGAAGGGTTTTGTAAAAAAATATAAACTATTTCTGTTAATCCACCATTACCCTAACAAATCCAACGTGTGCGCGATGGCTCGTGTATTTTGCAAGAAGTAAGCTGTTTTGCAGTTCGCAGTGTCGATAGGTGTATCAAATGGCTCTAATCAGAGGATAATTGCAACAACAGACCGTGTTGAGATAACCTCCTGTTCAGGTTTAGTCCTGCAACCACAGGGATCGTTTTCCGCCTGGCGTGAAGAGATGGCAAGGGTATTGATGGATTTATAATGTCTGCTCTGGTCGCGTTAAAAACCTATCGAACAGTATTAAAAAATGTCGCACCATTTGCCAAGTTTGAGGCTAGTGCCGCCATCGAGTTATCCAAGTTTATTTTGTTTCCACCTGCACTGGTTGTACAGCGTCGCCCGTGGCACGATCTCTGTTTACCCGACAAGTGTTTGTTTACCCAAACTAACCTTTCACAGGCCCATCAATTTATTTACAGATCCTGGGCCGTATTATCATTTCAAAGAGAAAGAAAATCCCTTGGCGCTTCCTGATTGGTTGTGCAAAAAGTGCAAAAAGTGGAGCATTGAGCCAAAGCAAATTCGTAAAACAAATTTAGTATGTGATTAGATTACTACTGTATAAGCTTTGTATTAGTGATTCGTGTTTGGGGACAACTCATGAGCTTCATTGAAGAATCGTAAGTCTTATCTTGTTGGCAGTCGCTTTGTGTGAGTTTTGTTTCAATCGAATAGTTGCTTGTTCGGTGGATGGAGAATGCATTAAAATCTCCTATCACATAAAATACGGCCTAAATGGTGAAGCGATATCAGTCGTTGTCTATGATTTGATGAAAGCTCGTTGTTGGAGACGTTGGTCAGCATACACAGTTAAAGCTCAATCAAACAGTACAATTTTAAAGTGGCGATCGAGGTATACAAATACAGCGTAGAATTATTCTTCTTATAACATTAAGAGTGATTCAATTCCTATCCGCCATTATCATTTTTTTCTGTTTATAAGCTGCGCCCTTCTTCAAAGATTCATTTCAAACTCGTCAAGCTTTCAACAGCAGAAGCCACTTATTTTGGTTTGCGGATATTGTTTTCAGAAATCGTTCTTGCTTTCATCACTGCACGGATACATAGCCAATGTCAGCCAAGAGGTTTTTTTTTCGTTCCGATATGCTTTGTATCATACTGTGCCTTTGTATGAGAAACGAGGGTGCTTCGTGTTACATTAGCTTGTGCTCCTTAAACAGAAATCTTTCTTCTCTACTTCTACTCCCATTTTCTGTCTGACTTCTGTTTCTCTCTCTCTCTCTCTCTCTCTCTCTCTCTCTCTCTCTCACACACACACACACACACTCTCTCCCTCTCTATCTGTTTCTGTCTCTCCCTTTCTCTTTTCCCTCTCTACGCTTCTCCCTTTCTTTCCCCCTCCCTGAGTCTCTTTCCACACACACGCCCCTCTCTTTATCTCGCACCCCCTTTTTTATTTTTCTATTACTTTGTGTGTCTGTCTGTTTCACTGTATCAGCCTTCTTCTGTTCTGTACACCCTCTCTCTTTTAGTGTCGATCTATATGCCTAAAAATAAAATTAATAACTGTTTAAAACAAAAGCAAACGCATTACCAACCTTGCAGTATCTTGATTTGTCTGAACAGCAACGAATGTAAAAAAGCACTGCAAAATTAACCATGCCTCCACAGCAATTAATGTTTAGACACAATACTTGGTTATATTACTTGTTTGTTGTGGTGGACATCAGAATTATATGCTATTTTTCATCAAGGAAAAGGCAAACTATTTTGTTATGAACACACTTCAGTTATTAGGAGAACAGTTATAGACAAATATGTACACCAATTTTTTTAAAATTTTTAATAAATCTCAGAATTTTTTTTACATAAGTACATACATATAGTGTTGACGGAAACAAACCTCAAAGATTCAAAAGGCCATGCACAATTAATATCAATTTTTTACTCGTTATCCCAATATGACACATGGCTATAACTTGCTAAAAGTAATAAAAAAATCATACTCTTATTGGGTTTTCTTTATTTTTTTGGGGAATGCTTTACAATTGTACTATACATGTACTGACTTTTCAAATAATTCATTGGCAATACGCATCGACGAAGATAAATTTGAAAAGCTGTCATCATCAGTTTAAAATTAAACGTTCTTGTTTATTCGCCCTGACTCTTAGAGCATTTTTGGCAAGGTTCATGTGTTGAAAATACTGTTCCCGACTGACTGCAAGCAGATGGTGAGACATGACATGCGCTGCGTGTGTCTAAAATATGCTCACAGAAAGCTAAACAAAACAACAAACAAAACATACAATAAAATAAAAAGGTGAGCTAATTAAGCATGTCTTTTATTAAAAGTTTGATTTTGTTTTGTATATTTCCCTCTTTTACTTTGCTTTTGTTTCTTTCAGTTCAATTATTGTTTTTATGGTAAGGTAAATAAGTGTCGCGCAGAGGGTGCGAGTTTAATCTTCGTTCTAAATATCGATCGCATCCTTTATTATTATTTTTTTTATCAATCCCCTGTATTTTTTAATTCTTAGAATCAACTCCGTATGCCCAATCGTCAAGGTAGTTGTTAGACTACTTTACTCGTTATGAAAATTATGAAAATAGGGGAAGGGGTAGCAAGAGAGGGGGGAGGGGGGGGGGTTCCCACTGCTTTGCCGACATACTAAAACTAATTTATGCTCATAAAGTTAATTTTGCTTTAGCGCCTACTGATCTGACCAGTAAAGGTTAGGGAGATCTGATTATTTTGAAATCGAACCCTTGTCTCAGGAGATAAGTGGTAGTTTGTGCATATCATAAAAGTATCGCAACATATTTTATTTCTAAACATTTCTTTTTTTGGCCTTCGTTAAAAAGAGATGATTTATAAACACACTGAGAGGAGAAAAGCAGAAAAACGGTGACAATAACACATAGAAGCAAACAAGAGAATGTGAGACATTTAAACAGTGAGACAAGCACAGGCAGAGAAGGGACAAAGAGCCAATAGTTTGTTAGTCATTAAAATAAAAATAGACCAAGATGCAGGAATGGAGACGGGCGCAGACAAATGATGGGTTTGATTGACAAACGCAGACATAAACAGAAAACTGAGATAAAATTTATCGCGGCATTATTAGTCAAAAATAGTTCTAAATAATTACGCAGAATTTTTTCTTCTCGGTATTGCATAGATCTACAATTAATCTATAGTAATACTGGTATGTCCTTACTATCTTATGATGTGAACAATCCGCACCAGAATGATAGCTAATGATAGCCAACCTTAGAATACTCCACGGTTTTCTCTATAAGCCTCCTTCGTCATTTTGTTGTCCAGAAAGTAAAATCTATGAATTCAAACGCTGATTTTAACTGCCAATGTTACCCGGTGGGCGGTATTGAGAGGTCCACCTCTCAGCGGTTTTGTAGTACTGACTGCTCTCTACGATGAAAAGGCTCTAACGACGCACACTTCGCAATGAGTGGAACAAATTATTGGTCTTTTGGGCGTATTCTGTTTTCCTTATTCTGAAAAACCCAGACGGGGTTAAAAAGAAAAACAACACTTATGTTTTTTTTGTTGCTTGTTTTTTTGTTGTTTCTTAATTTTGTTGACCCAGACGTTTGAGACTGGTAATAAAGGAGAATAGTCACGCATTGGTATTAACAATGTTCTATTTGAGAGGCAAGGCGATCCCGTGCCGACGCATCAGTTCTATTCGTTAAAGATTCTTATTAGACAGGTTGTTATCCGACAAAACAAAATAGTCTTTCTATCATTTCCACCAAAATCCTTATTTTTAATCAATCATAAGCATACCCTCGTATTCTAATTCTTCCTACTTTTCTTTTACTAACACCTAAAGTTGGCACATTTATTGGGTTTCAATATGTTTTCAGCGACAGAGAAAGAAGTGGCATGCTAATTTTTTTCTGCTCTTTCAAAATAGCGAATGGTGCTGTAATGGGATTAAATCGAGTTAAAATGTTGTTCTTGTTACTAAAAAAAATGCCTGTTCTCTCTCTTATTTTTGGCTGTGAAGAATGAAACGTTCATTCAACTTTTTCTCTCAGCCAAAACGACATAGCACCGTCCTTTGTTTTGTTTCTTTTGAAACACACGTAGGCAGAGATCCACATTGGACTACAAACTCGGCAGTAACGTTATGACCGCGCTATCTATTATCTTAACTCGCGCGTACTACTCTTACAACATGCTTGGATTTGCTCAACAAAAATATCAGACGGCGCCATAGAAATATGTGTCTTGTCTTGTGTGTTTTTGTGAGTCGAAGCGATAAAAATAGTTGTAGAGGTATTTGTCAAGCATATCCCATTTCTGAACTTGAAGCCATGGTCACAAAGAACTGTTTATACTTCTCGCACCATTCCGGTTTTTTGCATCCTGTTCCTGCCCCTTGATCTTAATTTTTTTTATATTGTATAGGACCATTTGGTTTCCCCAAGAACTCCAAGAGCTGAAATGCCCATAAAGTGGAAACCTTTATGAATTGAAAAACCTAGCTAGCTTAAAACTGCACATCGCGTTCCAACATTATTTCAATGAAAACATCAACTTAAAAGAAATGACGGCAGTGTGCTGAATTGAAAGTATTATACGTAGAGAATAAATTTTATTTCTGAAAGAATGTCTTTCTGCTTACTTGCTTCAAACCAGACACGCTTTAATATTTTTCATTGCTTTTGGAGTAAGTAATGACATTGCTTGAAAAGATATTTAATGTTCTAAACTTTCAGCTGCGTAGTTTTATTAAGTCGTTAATGTCATATTATTTTCAATTTTTGTTCACAGTTACAATGTTCCGCTATATCTGTTTACGCTTTATTGGTATAATTATTAGATATCAACATACTGGTCAAACGTTTCAGAGACAAATAAAATATACTTGATTGTTCTAACATCCAAATTTCTCGCACGTTACTATTTCCATGCACCGAAAGCAACGCAACATTGATTCAGGTAAGAAATGTGTGGAGGTGAATTATGGATGAAACCCTAGTCTCTCTTTACCGCACTTTGACATCTTCACTTGACTGGCTTGTTTTATAAATTTTCCATGTTGGCGCCTTCTATTTTGGGAGATAATATTGATATATCCAGGGTTTTGTTTATCAGTAAGTCACCGATGCCAAGAAACGTATCATGTATCGCAAAGTCAATTTTTTATACCGTAGTAAAACATCAGTGCGCATGCACTTTCCTTGCGCGTTTTATTTTACTTTCTATTGTGTTAAAATTTAAGAAATAAAGTTAAAAAAAAGGATAGAAAAGAAGAGAAGATCACACTAGAAATTTTAACCGCGTGAGGCCGGATCTTCAATTGGTAGTTTTAAAATATTCGATTTACATTATGGCGGGTGTGTGTGTTGGTTTGGCATTTCTGCTCTAGCATGAGATATAAAGGATATCACGTAAAGATTACGTTCCAGTTGATTGCAGGTGCTTATATATTTTATGATTCACTTCACACACAGTCTTTTCTCTCATTCTCTCCGTCACATCTCTTTCTCGTTATATTTTCATATGTGCGTACACTCATCTAGACAATTATAGGTATATTAAAACAATTACATATGTAACCTTTGTGCGTCCTTATCCTTAGGAACAAAATACTCTTGCATCTGGTTAGAAACACGTCTCAAATGCAACGCAGAAATGAATAGTATTTCCTATCCATTCCTTAGTCGTTTACCTCCTCGTTCTTTGGTTCCATCCTGTTTTAATTACTACATTTTCACATCGTTAAGTCCATATGTTGTAGTCATGGCACGTTGGCTCCGAGGCCTGAAGTTCCCGGTGACTGCAGAATTCCCTTCGTCTCAGATTCATTGGACCTGTGAAGGAATATCGTATGGATAAAATGTTGTCTACATGGTTTACTGGAGAGGAGAGGTTAAACGAGTTATCTCATAACCTTTCTCAATCATATGTTCGGCTTTTGAAAATATACTATGTCTATAGTGGTTAGTAATACACCGATGGTGAAGGGGAGGCTCTAGACTCTTGAAGAGCAGTCTATGCGAGATTGTTTTTGTTTTGAAAGCGAACACAACTCGCACCCCAGAGATAAACAGATAATGTAAGCTCTGTTAAATGTTTGCTCTAAAGATGGAGTTGGAGCTTAGCCTTATATTTTTTCCTCCACATTTTGAGAGAAAATCTAAAATACACTGAGCTAAACCCTTTTTTTTTAACCTATACATGCTGTCCCTTCCTTGTACATGTTTGAACCAACTGAGAGAAACTTTTTGGGGGATAGAGTGGCATAACCATGCATTGTTGTAATTTAAAACTTAACATCACAACGTTTTTGAACATATTAAAAGAGAAATATATTATAATTTTATCAATATTCACACTGACTACAGTTTTCACAATGATTTGTTTGTATCAAAATTAAAACAAAACCTTCAAGTCCTGATGATTACGATTCAAACGGTTCAGCAAAAAGAAAAAGGTACAACAAATATACAAACCATAGTTTCGATGAATTGTAGTATGTTCATCACGTTTCAAATTACATGTTATATCATATCTGAAAATAACATGAACCTCAGTCAGCTTCCAAATTCCCACGCTTTTTTTTTTAGTCGTAAGCGCTAACTAATGCGAATCAACCTTGACACTATCGAATCTTTGACTGACCCACTAAAAGTATCAACCAAATACATTAAGATACGTAAATCATTTCCCTTCATTGCTGGTAATCCTAAATACATTGACTTTTTCCACTTTTTTCCAGAGTGATTAATTTGTAAAGACTCGAAAGGACGTTAAAATGCAGAAATCTTGATGTAATTTCTGAAAGTCAAATCACAAACATGAGAGATTAGAAACTAACTTTTAAGTTAACGCTATTATTTTCAAATAAATCTTTGTGACACATTTTTAAATAAACTAGTCAATCAATCTAATCTGTTTTAGATCGTGGAGTTTTCGATTCAAAATATCTAAGATGTGCTTTAGGTATCAATTCCTTTAGAGGTTTAGTTTAACAGTTAGTTTTAACTTTCACAAAACCAAAGATTTAAATTTCCACTTATAACAAAGTTTATTAATATTTAATGAAAAAAAATATTGAACATGTAACACACCAAGTTCGACAGTACAACGTCGCGGTTGCTAACACTTGGTCATAAGCCTTCTTATTCTTATATCTGAAATGGTCCGACAACTTACCACAATGTTGCACTAAGACTTTAAGTATTGCAAAACTGAAATACCCACTAGTAAAAGCAGTTTTAGCAACTGCATTCTAGTTAGACGAAATTTAAACTTAGTGCAATGTTCTTCAAGTCCGATGTAAAATTTTGTATCATTAAGTCATTTATCTTAGTGTCTTTGAACATATGGGGCACACTATAGCCGTTACTGTGCTGATGTGCCGTAAAATAAACTCAACTCCACTCAATTTATTTTGGGAGCATAAATCACGGAACTCAAATTTTCTTGAAAAAGGTATAGATGTTGGATATAATTACTAAATGTATATATCACAATGAGCATTCAAACATGTGATGATGAGCTTTATAAGATTTCAACATTTCAATCAACAAATATGAAATTTGACACTGGCAAAAATAATACATTTTTTCCACCTGGAGGGTATTTGTTTCCGTGAATGTGGACAACAAAATAAAGGTTATATTCAGTAAAACTCATTGCTTAATACAATACGTTTTTTTCAACATTTATAAAACATCAGAAGTTCTGGTACTCTTGCTGGATATATAATTATCTTGAGTTGAAGAATCCCTTCACGAAAAATGGTAATCGCTTTTCCCTGCAACTTAATTAGTGAATAATTTCAGTATCTTCATTTTAACATGTTTTTTAATCTTTTAAATTATAAGCGTACTGTATGTTGATCCCCCTTATTCTTTTTTTTTTCTAACCCTGTGGTATGCACGAGATTTATAATAACGTTGGCAAGCTTTTCATGAGTTTGAATGTATCTCCACTGTTTTATGTACTGGTTAAGGAGATAGGATGCCAACTTTCGCTGTTCCCATAATCAGTTATCTCTTTCAAGATCTCAACATCCCCGTTCCGAAGTGTGGGGATCTATATGCTGCTCTCTTCTTTTTAAAGTACTTTTGGATATTGATGGTTTAGAGGCAAAGAAAGGATTAATGGTGAGATTTTGGCAGGTAACTTTTTAATATCTTTTACAGGTTATCTTCTATAAGTTTCGTTGCATTCAGTGTTTCGCCCCTTTTGTAAATACCGTATCACGGAATTAATGGTTTTGAGAGGAAATAATTTGTTTTACCATGTTAGCGCAAGGTTCGTAAATTAACAGAAATTTATACCGGTACAAAGACAACAAAAATAGATTGAGAGCTATATAAAAAGATGAATAAGCATGTATGTAGATAAATAGATCGATAGATAGATAGATAGATAGATAGATAGATAGATAGATAGATAGATAGATAGATAGATAGATGGGCAGAGCCTTCGACATACGCAAGAAGAAATACAATAACTATAAGTACTTGTAATAGAAAATACTCGTAGATACAGTGCACTGTGACTGTAAAGCGTGCGTTTACAGTAAGACGATAGCAAGATTCGATGGGAAGATTAACCCTGAACGGAGGGCATAATAACGGAGAGTTTTCGCACTCCCCAAACCTCTTCACCAACCTCCTGGGGCAAACCATGCGTGTTGTACGAGAAAAGTGAAATGCCGCACCACTAACTTCCAAGTTGCGATCGTGCTCATCTACCTGAGACCGCGAGGCAAAATGGTCGTAACGGGATTCGAGATTTTTCCGATAATGCATGTTGACTAAAGATTGAGCACACGAACAAACAGCGGTGGCCAGGTTTAGTGAAAAGGCGGACATTTCTTTAGGGTGAGTGTTAAGTGTAACATGCCGGGACGTGTCCCTTCAATATCGATTCGCGTTTCCCCTTTTTTCTCTCATTCTTTATCTCTCTTTCTCTGTCTCATTCTTTATCTCTCTTTCTCTTTCTCAGTCTCCCTCTCTCCATCCATCTCAGTCTAAATTTCTTTTATTTTTTCCCTTTCTGTACCCATGTGTCTCTTCCATCGTTCTCTCTCTTCCTCTATCTCTGTCTCCTTTATCTCTCTTTCTCTTTCTCATTTTCCCTCTCTCAATCCATCTCAGTCAAAATTTCTTTTATTTTTTTCCCTTTCTGTACCCATGCGTCTCTTCCTTCGTTCTCTCTCTTCCTCTATCTCTGTCTCCTTTATCTCTCTTTCTCTTTCTCATTCTCCCTCTCTCAATCCATCTCAGTCAAAATTTCTTTTATTTTTTCCCTTTCTGTACCCATGTGTCTCTTCCTTCGTTCTCTCCCTTCCTCTATCTCTGTCTCTCTCTTCCTTTTACTCTGTCTTTATTATTTTTTTTTATCTCCGCGTCTATGTATGTCTGGCCATTATTCTATCTGTCTGTCTGTCTCTCTCTCTTTTTCCTCTCTCTTCTATCTATCTGTCTGTCTGTCTGTATGTCTGTCTATCTGTCTCTCCCGCCCTTTCCTTCCCTCTCTCTCTGCCTCTCTCTGTACTCCTCTCTCTCTCCCTCCCCATCTCTTTGCCTGTTACTGCTCGCACTTCGATGCTCCCGTCACAACTCACTGATCCCCTACGCCGCAGTGTAAGTCTATACTGTATTCAGTTGAATCCGGTGGATCTTAGAGAAGTAGAACATCATTCCAATACACCGCCGCTGGTAAGAAAGTTGTATCACACCTTTAATACCTAATTTGCCCAAAAGTAGAAGCAATCCCTGTGATTATGTAGCATCTTAAAATGTGATACACAACTGAACTTAGGTTTTTAGATATTTTATGACATAGACAGTAAGTTTAATTTAGGTATAATAAGTATGTGGCTTTGTGAGAAATTTCTTTTAGTATACCGTAAGTGCAAGTGCAAAAATATTCATGGCACGGGAGCATAGCACTGTACTAAAAGACTTCTTACATCGTTTTTGTTTGTTTTTATCACGGGGATGTGGTGGGTGTAGGGGGTTGGGGGTTGGGGTGTAATGCAATTTTATTATAATTATTTGCCGGAAGCGGATACGTTTCTAAAAATTGTAAGTAGAAGATATGAAGCAAGATGGGACAATCTGTATTTTGTTGTTGTCGTTTTTTGAAAATGAATAGCAAACGTCATCGCTTTGTTGCGTTTTGAAAATCCTCTTCATAATCAGTAGGACTGATGGTCCAAGTTGTTATGCTCTAAATACCTGCACTGTTTTTCACCAACCCGTCAGTCCTAAAAGTAAGGTATAAAAGAAGGTTGGGCAATTTAGGCTCTCAGTCCTGTAAGTATAAAAGGCAACGGTTGGCGAGTGACGTGTGCGTCAAACAAAATATTACACAGACTGACAACAGGAAGGTTTCTCTGTTTTTGAACGTTCTGAAATAAACTTTTTGACCTTACTTTATGGTACCGCCCAGACGCCGCACTTTTTCTCCTTCTGATTGCCGCCCAGACGCCACACCTCTCGCTGATTGGCCAACCTTGGACATTCTGATAAACTACCCTGACCACTCCATGATGTTGTCGCACCGCTCGACTGCTTTGTGGTCCTCTTCTCTCCAATTCGCCTTCTAGGGTGTCCTTCGTAATTGAGTCGCGTCTGGCGTTTAGCGTTGCCGGAAAAAAAAAATTGAGTTTCCCTGCTTTTAATGTGTTTACGAATGTTTTCTCTACCTTCAATTTCTATTTAGCACATTTTCATTTTTCATGTTCTGTTTCCAACTGATATTCTCACAAGTCCCAGAAACCACAGTTCGCATGGTCCTATGTTGAATGGTTAAGCGATAGAGCGAGTGCATGATCGTTGCAAAGTTGAGGGTTCTTTTCTCCATCAGGCCATGGTTCTTGCTGACTGAGTCAGTGTCAGTATCATGTCCTGAATAGTCCTGTCTGCGGTCCTGCCAGATTATAGGATCTTCCTTGAGACCCTAGAAGAATATATCACCTAGGAGGGAGCCTCAATTTTTTCGACTAGAAATGTACATTTATGATAAACTATCACAAGCGCCTTGTTTTAGACCGTGCAGCTAACACTAACGTCTGTGTATATTTCACGCCCGAATGACTAGCTGCGGATCAAAACTTAATATTAATTTATTGCCAAACATATAATTCCGCTGTTTTCATGTGTGTAGGGAAATATTAGACAAAAGTAAACATGCCTACATAAGAGATTGTTTTTAGCTTCCGTGATAAATTGGTTCACAATGTATTGTTGTTTGAGTGTTCAAGAGTAGCATAGAAAAGACATGGATTCATCTTTTCTGTCCCTTTTTACTCTGTAAGTGAGCGCGAAAACCGACATAAATGTAAAAACAATTAACCAATTATATCGTGGCTGTATCCTAACACGTGAATTTGGCCAAGTAGAAGTTATAACCAACTGTATTGTGGCGACTCGTCTTTTGTACTGTTTTCCACGGTAGGATTCACAGTTGTAACTTATTTTGCGCTAGCGTGCCATTTATGTAATTTTTCGAAGAAAAAAAATAAGACAACAAAACGAATTGATCAATCTTTTTGAATGTTTAACTGGAATAACAATATTGCTATTTTTCTTGAATTGCAGGGTCGACAATCGCTGAGATTTACACGACTTAGATCATCAGCATAACAATAGCAAGCGCCAGATATTTGTGGAGCAAGAGGCGCCATGTTTGCACTTAATCCACTGATTTCGTGGATTGAGAGGAACTAGTATTATGATCTTTTTAGAGCAGGGTCAACTTTTGTCAGAGATTTGGGCTTGTTTATTGATAATCAGCCTGCAAATACAAGACCGAGAGAACTAGAATAGGAAATTATTTCCTGTGCAGGTTATTACTGGGCGTGTTGCATTAAGATTGATAAGCAAAAGACAGACATGGTGCAGTTATAAGTTTAATGACTTGTGAAATATAGTTTTAACCATCTATCTTGATTGATTCTTCTTTTTCGGTGAATACTCTGATGAAAATCTTGGTAAAGAAATTATTAAGCGGGGTGCGCTTAAATTAAATTCCGTTTGTAATTTGTGCATTGTTTACTAAGAAATGTCAAATCCAATAGAACAAAATCAATAGATTTAGAACCTGCGAGAGAAGTGACGTTTTTCTCACTGTTTAACTTTCCAAAGAGGACACAGATGAAAGCCATCTGTGTCAGTTCAGTAATGCTCAATTGTTAAGTTACAAAATAAAGTATAATACTCCGCATAGTCCATTTTTTTCACTTCTTCGATTAACCGTAGGATTTATATTTGCCTTTCACGATCATCTTAGCGTCAACACATTATCTGAACAGTTTCAAAAGTATTCAATTAACGTTACCCTCAAGATGTCTACAAAATTCGAAGGACAGTTTTAAGGTTAAAAATCTATGAACAAAAAGAGCTTGTGCGATGGATATGTGGCAGCCATTGTTTGCACTGATCACGTTCCTCATAGGTAAGTACCGGTGATTTCATTGGTTCATATTGTTTATAATGTTGAAAACCCTGAAATCTATGCATAGATTAATAATATGGGAAATATACAAGTTTAAAAGTAATGTTGATTATTGTTGTTATAATGGTGGAAACCCTGAAATCGGTGAATATATTGTTAATATGGGAAATGTGCAACTCTAACAGTAATGTTACTTATAATGATAACGTTGTGGATTATAATCATTATGATGATGACTTGGTTACACTAATAATGATATTCATATAGTTATTATAATGAGATGTTTATTTATATAATATCACTGAGGATGTTTGTTTATAGGCCTATAATGTCAATGAGGATGCTTTTAATCATGATCATATCGCTGTTATTTTTGTGGCCACTGTTTAATGAGTGAAGGGCACATAGGTTTGATTGCGTGAATATAGCACATGATCGCAGTGAGAGTATTCTTTGTTCTGATTGTCAAGCAAATGATGATAACATCATTAACTAAGGGGGATTTTATGTCATGGAAAAGAGAACCCATTGGGTAAATCAGTAGTCAAAGATACCATGTTATTCCTTTTAGCAATAAATGTCTGTTTAGTAAACTTAAACATGTTTTACTACTGCCGGCATTCCCCGGCAGGCGCATGTTTGAGCCAGGGCTTGGGTTACTATGGCAGTGATGACGAGTACAGACTGGTCAGGGATCTGATGAAGGGATACAACAAACAAGTGAAACCCTCTGTTATAAACAACCAGGCGCTCAACGTGTCGTTCGGAGTAGCTCTCGCACAGATCATTGACTTGGTAAGCCGTTCAAACTAAAAAAACAACAACAAAGGAACGATTTTTTTGTCTCGACATCAGGAAGGTAAGGGAGTGCGTATGGCCTGGTTTCGCTTGGTTTTTGTTTATCGTCTAGCCTCAGTGCTATATAGACTATATTTATTGTAGACGGTCCCCAATACTAATGTCTGACAATCTTAGGAGTTGCCATACAGAGACAGTGCGGGGAGACTTTAACTGCTGGTCAAATTAAACTGACTCTGATCAAACCAGTAAAAAAAAGAAAAGGACGAATACATTTTTTATCGATCGTGGGTTTCGAACCAGGGACCTGCCGACTGGGACACCAACGGTCTACCAATTGCGCCAATTTAATCCTTGGGGAGTGACTTAAATTATCATAGGCAGCATTTGGCGGTTCCTATCATGCGGATGCTACTCTGGTCTACCTTATGAGATGATAAATGTATTGTGATATGTTTTCATTCTTTAAGTTCATGGAACGACATGCTGTGTACAGATCTGGAAACATTTTTCAACTAGATTCAGACATATAATAGGGCGTTCAGATGACCACTATTGGTTAATAATTATAGTCTTTTGTCGGGCCGTTTTTTTGGTTTATTTATTTGTTATTGTTGTTTTATGTGTTGTTGATAGGGCTCTGTGTTGAGCAGTGTAATTAATGTTTTCACCAGCTTATATGTATAATCAACTTACATGTTGAATTTCTAGTGTATATGCAGTATGCCTGTATTCATTTGTGAAACACTTTAAGGCAGCGGTTTGGTCTTCTAATGATTTCATTCCTTTATCTAAGTTATGTTTTCAATACCATACAAGTTGGACAATTGTTCACACTTAATATTACTCAAAGTTTTTTTTACTTCAAATATTTTTCTAAACGTCTAGCAAACATTTATTGGAAAATGCTGTGTTTGCCTAATTATTTCTCAAATCTTGCTGCAAAAAACCAAGTTTATTTCATAATCAATAAAAATATTTCATCTCGTCAAGAATCTGTTATGCAAAATCATTGAATAATTATACCGTATTACTGTTGTATAGCAATTTTAGTGAAAAAGTTACCATTGGGTTTCTTTTGTCTGTAAAAATAATTGAAATTTCCAAGCATTCAGGCAATTCGGACTAACTTTGATTAATTAGTTCAAAACTAGACGCGCTATTTTGTTGTAAGTTTGAAATTTGTTCAAAAAATTCCTAGAACTTAGAGACGCAGTGGTAAACTGTTTTTGTTGGATCCGGGGTCAGCTTCCTACTAAAAAACAGTAGTTTAGTTATTTACCTATCCTACATTTATGCACACACAAAAAATATATGTTTCTTACGTTTTGTTCGTTTCTAGGTTTTAGTGAAGTATAATTTAGATTTAAAAATTCAAATATAGGCTAGGCTATTGAATATTTACGCTCCATAAGTCGAAACTAGAAAATAAAACAAAATTTAGTGTGCTTACGTGTAGTTTTTTATTTGGTTTTGTTTTCCTTAGATTTTTTTCTCGAAATTTGTTTGTCTCTACTTTTTTGCTGTCTTTTCCGTCTCATTTTCTGTGATATTTGTCTGCAACTCGATCACTCGAGAAAAAGCAAGTAAAACTATTTATTGAAACGCACAGTCATCCATAAAAGCATTTGTGTTCTCAAACTAATGGATATACATTTTTAAATATCAGGATGTGAAGTGCTTATCTTTAAAAAATATTATTGTGCGGAACGTTTTGATCTCTTTTAATGAAACAAATACAAAATACCATTCTTTTTTCAAAGCTAAATTTGATACACTAACTCCAAAGTGAACTATTATGGGTGCGTTTAATCGAAATAAGACACAATCAAAGAGTATACATCAACTGCTTCTTATACCAAGTTTTAAACTTTTGTTTCACACCGAGAATGAGCTCCTTTATCGTTTAATATTTTCTTTTTATCGGCCATGAAATTAACAGCTCAAGCTGTCAAACTGAGATAATGGTATCCATTATACATGAAAAGAATACATGTTCATCATTCTCTCCATGAAGATGCCAACGCGCCATGTGCGTTCCAGATTCATATAAAGTAGTCCAGGGGGTTTAGCTCTTAGATAGTGTGTAATGTGTTTGTAAAGTCAATTACTTCTGAAATTATTATATGTAATGTGTTTGTAAAGTCAATTACTTCTGAAATTATTTCCATCTCTAATCTTCTCGATAATACGTTCTAAATCGAAACATAATGAAAAAAAAATAGCAAAATAATGTGTAATAGGTGCAGATTTGATTAGCTAGAAATAGAAGTTATAACACCCTAAACATGAAAAGATAAGAGAGTGATTTCTTTCAGTAAAGTGAGTTTGTTCATAAGATATATGTTGTACGACTAATTATCCATGGCTTTTGACGAGATAAAATTATGTACAAAAAGCTATTATTGCTTTAGATTTGGACTAGAAAACGTATACAGTTTAGAGCACCTTGTAATATTAGTGCGCCGTGGTTTTAATGTCAACATACTTATTATAAGAGATTTTTCACAATTATTTTACCCGAATACTATAGATAAGCACATTTCCTTGTCCGTTCATTTTTTCATTTGTGAATCAGAGAGAAGCAGGACAAGAAAAATGTTTAATTCATGCATATACCGATGTTTCTGTACAGACATACTTCAAGGAACAAGTGCATGATATTTCATGAAATGATGGCATCATGTATTGTAATTATAAACATCCCGGATATAACCCATAAAGCCATAACATTTATTCCGCTGATGCTATGGTTTATATAAAACACTTACATTTCCCCCTAAATAAGGTATACCTTTCCAAAATTTATGATGTAATACTGAGTACACGGACTAAGAATAGCCGCTATCCTCAGACCAAACTTGTCGGAAAACACAGCTGTCACAGCTCAGTGCGAGGGCAAACAAAGGCTATGATAGACTGGATTGATCTGGACCTCGCAAACAAAAACTTTTCTTACACTGTCAGAAAGCAGTGAAAGGTTTGATGCGATTGTTCTGCCCAGGTTAATGAAATACTATGTCTTTTCTCTCTGCTTCTCTCTCTCCCTCTGTAGCTTCCCGAGTATAAGCCGCACGCTATTCCATTGGCAACCTTGTTTCCCACCGGGTGAAAATGCTAATAGCAAACGTTTTATGCGCTATGGGTTTAGTATTCTCCATCTTTGTCTTTCTTGTTATTTTTACACAAGATCATTTTACTTCTACTAAGAATCGATTGCTTTTAAGAAAAAAAGTTACACTGTCAACAGTAGTTTTTTTTAATGTGTTAAGTAAAGGCCAGGCTGATTTCTGGTCCTGGGTTAAGACATAACACTAAGAGGCGGATTCCTCTTACTTCATCAAACTTGACCTGCTCACAAAATGTTGCCATCTATCGCCCGTTAAACAGTCTGAAAAATAAGCTAAATATTGTGTGGAACCACCGTAATGTCGGGGATAAATGGTTTGTGTGTTTTTGCTCTTATTGCCAAATGGTGTACTTCAAAATTAATGAAGGTTTGATGCGATTGCTCTGCCCAGGTTAATGAAATAAGCATAGCCATTTTAACCCACCTTCGAGTAATCACAGTTTGTGATTGCATCTATACAAGTAGCTATTACAGGCCGCCATGCAGCCATCCATGTTAGAAATTCAGGGAAGAAAGTTAATAACTTAGTGATGGAAAGGTTCATACATTTTTGGCTAGCGTAAATAAAATGACATAAAATAATTATACGCTTTAAGTTTTAACGTAATTATCATTGACATGACCTTTATCAAAACTGTTTGCCCTATGTCCTTTCTCTCTGCTTCTCTCTCTCCCTCTGTAGCTCTCCCCCCCTCTCTCTCTCTCTTTTCTCTTATTTGCCAAATGGTGTACTTCAAAATTAATGGATACGCCAAACTTTTCTTTGATAAAAAAGGATACGGTTTTCCCTTTTTTACCCTTTAAATGGTGGTGTTATTACCTTTCTATTTAGCCCCAATTAAAAAGTTTATAACGGCTGAGATGTTGCAAATTTAGAATATTTAACTCATGTCAATTGACAAGGGCGTTTGTGTGTGTGTGTGTGTGTGTGTGTGTTTTGTTTTTTTACTAATTTAAAAATCTGCGATTTTATGTTTCGCTCAGATTAATGTCTAAATGTTTTGCCATTGAAATTACTAAATTGTAATAATGCCTTAATAATAACATCATAATCACTTCTCAGGGCATTGTACACTACCCAGAGCTACACTACCCGAAGGTCCGAAGTAACGTCATTAACGTGTGTTGATAATTGTATGTTTATTTTCTCCAGGATGAAAAGAATCAGATCATAACAACGAATTGTTGGAACACGCAGGTGAGGTTGAAAAAAAATTTATAGAGTTTAAGATTTTCTTTCTTTCGTGGTCTTGTTGCGATACTTGCATTTCGTAGACGATGTTGTATTAATGAAATGTTTAATTTAAATGTGTATATCTATAAATTTTGGCATTAGAGCATTGTAAGCGTAATTTACAATCTTGATGTTTTTAAAACATATATGAGACACCATAGTCTGTTTTGTGGGAATCTATAGATTTTTATCTTTAGAGATCTAATGGCATGATTTGTTTGGCTTTTTGTGTGTAAATGGTGTCTTTAAAAAAGACCAGTGTAGCTTGACTTGTGTTTACTGGTTTTTAAAAGTCTTGATTTTATGGCCAATGTGCACACATTTCAACAGACCTTGGCGTCTTCGGTTTTCCAGATTTGCAACCTGTGCCCATCACTAAAGTTTGCTTGTCTCTGATTCATTTTTTGTGTGTGTATCTTTTAAATTTTGTTTACATTGCTTTTTAACACACATTCTCTGACCGGGCAAAAGTGAACCCAATATTTCACTTTAATCACTTTGGTAGTTTTTAGGATGATACTTCTTTTTATATATTGTACCTCCGTAGTCTAGTATATTAAACTCTTATATTTTGCAACCAGTAACATTGTCGAATATTGTGTTTTGTATTATGAATTGGCGGATAATTACTCTGGCATTATTTCTAATTGCTTAATTAAAAAGATCCTAATTTTAAAAAAAATGGATATATGTTAATTCTGGAAAATTTATTACTTTCTAAAATATGATTAAATTTAAAATTTGATATATGAGATTATGTCAGAGAAACGTAAATGAATCTTGACGTCACCGCTTCGTAATAAGAATAATAATTAAGTCGTAAAAACCTTAAGTTTTTAAAGTTGAGGTTATGGCATAAACCTAAACCTACGGTGGACCAGTGAAATGAAATGGATGCGTTAAAGTCTACGTATATTTTACTTTCTAGATATGGCATGATCCCAAACTGACTTGGGACCCCAAGAAATATGGGAGTATTGAAGTTGTTCGGTTACCATACGACACCGTCTGGCTGCCAGATATAGTTCTCTACAACAGGTAATACACAACATTTCCCTACGATTTCTGCGAATTTCAAAATACACTTAGATCTGGCGATTTCTCTATCCACATTTTTTTCTTTTCCGTTACTCTATAAATTTAACTTATTTGAAGAATAACATTCGCGTCGCCTATAAAATTTCATAGGAAAGTAAATAAAATGTAAACCAATTTTACTTTTCAACTTTATATATGATAAGTCCAGGTGAAAGATGTTATATAATAATTGCACGAGGTATTATAATTAAATGTCTATATTTTAGGTTGATTGTTTTTTTTTCATCGATAAGGATGCCTCAGAGGAAACTAGGAGACGTTAAATACACTGATAAATACATATTAAAGATATATATATATATAGAGAGAGAGAGAGAGAGAGAGAGAGAGAGAGAGAGAGAGAGAGAGAGAGAGAGATAGAGAGAGAGAGAGAGAGAGAGAGAGAGAGAGAGAAGGGGGAGAGAGGGGGGGAGAGAGAGAGAGAGGGGGAGAAAGAGAGTGAGTATAAGTTGAATGGTTGAGTATTAGTTGAATGGTTGCTTATTTGCCTTGTCTATGCCTCCCCTCCCCCTCCCACACACACCTAGTGCCCACCTCGCGGACGAGTCTGTCAGCACGAATGTGATAGTGAACAGCAACGGGACAGTCATGTACCTGGCTATGGTCATCTACAAGAGCTCCTGCTCCATCGACGTCAAGTACTTTCCTTTTGATTCGCAGGTGAGATTGAGTCCCCAAGCAACCGGTCCAGTTCAACATAAGTGTGGCTCTCACCCATTTATTTTATCGAAATGCTTACTTATGTATATTTTAAAATGAGATTTGAAAAAACATTAATTTGGCTTTGAATTTCATTGCTGCGAAGATTTTTACATATAGTTTAAAGTTTTAAGATATTTTACGATGAAAACTTTTTTTTCGAAGTTCATGCGTGTATCTTTTGATTTGCCAATCAGTTAGTAATGAAATGTACATCTTATGATGGTTTACCCTTGCTGTATTCAACTGCACCTATGAAAATCACGATATATATATTTTATATTCACACACACACACACACACACATGGTCTTTGCATATTGTTGCTTTGACCAAGGTTATTTTTGTGTTCGCTATAAGGAGTGTATTATTAGCAATACAAGTACGTTTCCGAGCTCTCTTTTGCAATTAAAAAAGGAGAGGCTATCCTTCAAACCATTGTTTAAAATTGACTGCTTCGCACACATCAATCTGTTATGTGAGATCTAAATGGTATTCTTTACTTTTTCAATATCTTGTGGTCGAGACGAAATGTGGAGTCGTCACTGTATCTGGCAGACAAGCAGTGGAGGCCATTTCTAAAGCCTAATTAATACAATAATATTCTATGTAGTATGATTTGATTGGCTCCCTATCTCTTTGTTCCCAGCACTGTACCTTGGACTTCTCGTCATGGACGTATGATTTGCAGGGCATGAACCTGATTCTTCTGGGAGGAGAAGACGGTGATCTATCCAACTACAAAAACAGTACAGAATGGGAGCTGGTTGGTTTTCTACAGGAGAGAGAGGTTCGTCTACGTTATCGTCAGAGAGAATTCTCTTAATAGCTTCACGTTCCCGAGGGTTTCCCGACAATATTTTTTTGAGACAGGAGAACCTGTTGAATTTTGAACTTCAATCCGCTATCTCCTCTGTAAATAAAATATATCAGAAAGGCACAATTCGAGTCTACAGAAACTAGACCTCATTCTATTGGTAGCAAATCTAAGAAATTTACTTGAGCCAAAATTGCTGCCATTAATAGGTTTGTCCCCAATGCAAGCTTGTCGATTGTTTTGGAATATAACTGATTTAAAAAAAATTATGTTTATGCTTATAGCTAATAATCTTATTTCTTGACTCATGTGTAAAGCAAGTTGATTTGTTTTTACAGTGTTTGGTCCTGTACAACAAATGCTGGCTAGAGGAAAAAAATATTACACACATTCACCTATAACAGTTTTGATAAATTTGGCCCAACGAAGTGTCATTATGTGTAGCATAGACGTTGGCAAGCAAATAAATAATAATTTCTTAAGTGGCTGATAAAATGTGATAAATGTATCGACTATCTACCTACACGCATCAGCAGGGTAAGAACATCCAAAAGCTGAGACAGCGTCTGTTTGAATGGTCTCTCTCTGTCTTCCTTTCTCTCTCTCATTCTCTCTCTCCTTTTTTCTCTTCCTATCACTTACTTTGTCTCCGTCTAATGTCTATTAGGTTCCCCAGAGGGATCCTTAACAACATCAGGAAGGAAGGATAAAGATATTAGACTTTTCATCTATTCTTTGAATTGGATCTTAATTCAAACCTCATCTTTGTTTTTGTTTTTTTGTTACATTTTTTTCCTTTTTCTTATTTTGAGGGAGAGTGAGGATATTATTTGCACTATTCTTTGGAGGGATGGTTGTTTTAGATAATTTTTTCTCATCTGTTAATTTGTTTTGTACAATTTGCTAGATGTGCTGCAAAAAGCATTCCTTTTCTCTTTTTATTTAGTAATTTACCATTCTTACTGAAGCCAATTTATCTTGTTGCGATATAGCCTGCATGGGTTATTTGTAATGGATTCATTTCTCCCTCGTGTTTTCCAGGTTGTGAAATTTTCGTGCTGCGAGGTGCCCTACCCGTTCATAAAGAACCACATCAAGATAAAGCGCCGGCCCCTGTTCTACGTGTTTAACATGATCTTCCCTTGCGTTCTTATCACCCTGGTCGCCCTGTTGGGTTTCTACATGCCCTCAGGTAAGCTCGGGGCACCCTGTAGACTAGCTCAAAGCGGCTTTTCTATTATGTTTCCAACGATTGCTCTTGTTGGAAGAGTAAATTACTAAACAATAATTATGATTTTGCAGTACAGACGGTACAAACAGAGTGGCGTATTTTGGTCTACACGGAAATACAAAAATCAAAATGAATAATGTGTCTTCTATTATAATTTTAATACAATTCGATTGTTCTTTCTTCAGAAATATTTGCCTAAAAACATGTTTGTTGTCTGTTTAACATTAAGTAGCATTTGGTCTACAATTAAATGCAAACTTTAAAATAAAAAAATGTTTATAGACGGGTTTGATAAACAAATCTAATTTTAAAAATCGCAAAATTCATCATCGTAACTGATTGTGGTATTTTTTGTTTTGCTTTTGTTCGAGGATTTCTTTGTCTCTGTATATATTTTGCTGCGTGAGCTAGCCTTCTGCAGAAAATAGGCAATACAAAATATATTAATTTTATAACATCCAAAGTTACATTAGTTTTGGAGAAGCTCTATCATTTTCTCGTGGACGTACTCTTACACTTACGCCAACAAGTTTAACGAAACAAACATTTCAAAATCTGCATCAATAGCCTCCAGGAATATTTTTTTTCAGCTTGTTAGTATCTTAACTACATCTTCAAAAACTAGGTATCTCGTGGATACACCCCAAGACTAGCATCTGCCAATTTAACGTGCTGCCACACAAAGACAGAGCGAAAATTCAAGGACCCCACCCGATAACATTATAATGAGACCGACTAAAGAAATAGCCCGATAGGAGATTGAAACGGCGACCCGTGAATAGAAGCCGCGCGCTTTACATCTGGTCCAACTCGTCAAAAAAGATTACATACTACACACAAAAATAATTTGAGAAAATTCAGGCATCTGATAAAAGAAGACTGAATTGTTTTGTACTATAATCGAATTGTTACTTAGTTTTGTTTTTCCTTTTCATGTGATTTTCAAATTTTGATATTTTAATTTTCGTTGTAATTTAAGGATACCACCACAGTATGTTATTTAAAATTCAAGGTTATAAAAAATGACTATACAACGTTGTTTACCCAGCTGTGCAAAAAACAGAGATATGAAAATATGAAATATGAGTTGTATATACTACTTTTTTCACGACTTATAGTAAACATGTTAAACACAGTGTAGGAAATAATAAATTAATCATGGAAGTTAAAAGTCATATTTGTGTTTATCTAATCACCGAATAGAAATACCTTATGCACAGCGAAAAGGTTTTGATAAAAAGGCCGAGAAATGTCGCCAGAGAAATTGCAATGCTTTGAGTTTCAAGCAACGTATAATTTGACACGAAAGAAGAATCTATTGATTTTTACCACCGATTTCAAGTTATTGTTAATATGTTTGATACAATTCTTTTCGATTTTTTCCTTCTTTTGTCTACCCAATATTAGTTTTGTATTTATTTTAATCCCAAAAGTAATAAAATTATAACAAGATTAGTATCTCTTTTTTGTATTTGTTTTTTTTTTCCATTATAGAGAGTCTACGTTTGAAATTTCGAACAGAAAAAGAAACGGTTGGCTACAATCTAACTCTCTTTTTTCATTTGCAATGTATCGATTTACCCACGGGAATTATTTAATGATTGCCTGCAAGGGATCTGTTCATCAATTTCAAATTTAAGATTACTATTACAGTGGCTTACAACCGGGGATTTCTTAGACTAAATATTTCAAAATTCTTCATCACTAAACAGGGATACTGTCTGAAGAACTAATAAACGGGGGTTGCACCAAGAGCAAATAAAAAAACAAACAAACAAATACCGGTATAATTTACAGTTTATCATTAATTTCTTCACTAAGATATAAGCAAAAAACATGTATACCTATATTTATAATTTTTGATATGAGTAGAAATTGTAACTTTAATATCATTCTGGAATTTGTTTTCAAAACATCCAACAGCTGAAAAGATTTTCTTTTTTCTTTTACCATTAGTTGTTGTTTATATTAAGTATTTAAAGTTCAAAAGGTTTACATACAGAGACTGAGCTTTAGAACGCACGTTGCGCCTTCCTTCCTTCCTTCTTTCATAAAAAATCGTAAGACGTTTTTCTTATTCGCACCTAAAATATTATTTTATCCTGTTTTAATGAGTAATGAGATTGTAAAAATACAGCCATCAGCACATACGGTGCTGTTGAAATCTGTCTTTATCTAAAAGACATCCCTGAATTTTGAAAAGGTTAGTTTGTTTACGTTTAATGTCTTAGGAGAAATAATTCCTGTCAAATATGAATATTTTTCATATCGGATAGATCCCTCAGTGTCAAACTCTATTGGGAAATATAGGATCGCCGTCACCGGACTTTTATGAATGGACCGTCAATCAACAAGGAAACAGTTATCAAAACTTATAACAAATTTGAAAAGGTTAATGTCTTACGACGAAAAAACATTCAAAATATGTTTACAATAATGTTATGACACAAAAATGAAAAATGCAGGCAATCTAGTGCTGTCTCTCTAAATGTCACTATCATCTCCCTAAGGCTGATCGTTGAACGGCGCCAGGGACTTAGTCATGCACTTCAGACTCAAAGCTCTGATACGTCAAATGTGTGCATGAATTATACCGAGTGATACGCACACAAAAGGAACAAAAAAAGGGTGAATTTTGAAAACATGTTGTTTTTTACTCCTGGTCAATCCGTGAGATAGAAAATTGATTCTTAGGCGAAGTCTGTTTTAAAATTGGAGATCATTATGACAGGACAAACGGACAGCGATTTATTACTTTATTGCGCAGTCTGTTAGCGTTTATCACGAGGGTTTAAAAATCTAGCTTATTCTATTTGGAAAAAGTTCCTTTATTAGCCGTTCCGTTGGTACACAAAAAATACTGGATTTATTTAGATTAGAGAGCTTGCGATGGTTCGTTTGCAAGTAAAGAGAAGATGATAAAAATACTGACATAGCGTTTATGTTTATCTAATACAGCTTATATAAATAAGGCAACTGTCATTTGAATTTTTAAAGCCAATAGACATACAATGCCTTCATTTTAGCGAAGTCTACATCTTGTTTTATCGATGGGTCTACTATCTGGTCTTTTTTGTTATGTTTTTACAAGACACGGGTGAGAAGATATCCATGGGCATCACAACTCTCTTGTCAATGACTGTCTTTCTAATGATCGTGGCTGATCAAATGCCTCCTACATCGGATAATCTACCCTTAGTCGGTGAGTACATGTTAAATTGTATGCATACAATGGTTTATGTTTCATCAATTTGCATAAGAATTTTTCATTAGTCGGTATAATTTGAGTTCCTGGTATTTGATTTTGTCTCTGTTTTCTTGCATCTTGTATCTATACCATCGTGGGGAGTGCGCAAGTAAGATCGTTGTTTTAAAAAGATTAGGTTTTGTTAGCTCTTAAATATACGTTCTGAGCTTTGTATATGTACTTAGTTTTGCAAAAATATCGCATTTTGAAACATCATTATTGAAACCTTATTACCTTTATTATTTTGGCATTGAATATATAAGACACTTCAATATGCATTTTCCAATTTGCTCTTTTAAAAAATGTCATCAAACTTATTTTGCCTGTCATTAATTAAAAAAAACTTCGATTACGAAAAATGCGTTCCGTATTTTAAAAGCCTCGTTATAAGATAGCCAGTGAAAATGTTATCATACAAAATATGATATATCGTTGCCATCGTGATAAGATCGGATAACTGCCACGGGGAATTTTTACAGGAGAAACGGAAAAACGTCTTTTAAAGTGACAAAGTTAGAAATACTAATTATTATGACTTTGCTAATAATCCTTACAGAAGAATATATCGTCCTTAAAGAAAATAATTGTACTTTTGCTGCCATTCAAAGAATAATGTCACTCAATAGAGTTTTCTAACAAATTTATCCGTTTTTCATTCCGTGATCACACCAGATAAGCGACACAATGGCACTTATCTGATTTTATCGCGGCCAAGATATCACTTATCTGATTTTGTGATGGCGCTTATTTGATTTTATTCCGTGATATCCGTCTTTGCAGATGCTTGCTGGTTGGTTTTGTTATGTGACAGGGATAGCTGCAAAATCTTTGCTGCTCTGCTATGGTTATTCATCTTTGTGTAAATCGAATTGTCGAATAGGAAATTTTGTCGCCAACCTCTCAATATCACGGCAATGACTACACCACCACCACCACCACCACTGCTACTACTACTACTACTACTACTACTACTACTACTACTACTACTACTACTACTACTACTACTACTACTACTACTACTACTACTACTACTACTACTACTACTACTACTACTACTACTACTACTACTACTACTACTACTACTACTACTACGATTACTGTTTTACTATTGCTGCCGTTTCTGTTACTGTCATTGTTATTGTTCGTGGTTCTTCATATTGTTGTTATTCTTTTTGAATTATTATTATTGTTTCTTCAACTTAACTTCCATCACATTGCACATCGAGAAACATTACTTTTTTAACTGTTCCTATCGATTTGGAATAGGGCACCAAAATTCAAATGCCCTCGCTTCAGTATATCCATAGACAGGCTATGTAGCTTCCCTCCGATGTTCTCATAGAAAGTTTTATAGCGTCTCATTTAACCCTTTGGTAGCTCTAATGATGGTTATACAGGATACCGGGGTTTGATAGCATCGAGTTCCCTAATACCTGCTTGTTCAAAGATAGTACCGAGCCCTAACTAAAACACCAAAAGCGAGAAGAAGCTCTTTTTACAAGATGTCTATATGTTTGTCTGTATGTCTGTCTATCTGTCTGCCCTTCTCTCTGTGCATCTCTCTCTCTCTCCCTCTCTCTCTCTCTCTCTCTCTCTCTCTCTCTCTTTCCCCCTCTCTTCCCCACCCCCTTCCCATTTAGGACCAACCTGGAATATCAACTTGTGCTCTGTAGTGTGCTCTGTAGAAATATCATAATTATTTCATCTGCTCCCGGAAATAGATACTCAGAGATACTCACTCATAGTTTTTTCATCATGATTTTTTCTATTATTGTTGCATATGATTTTATTTATTTTTCTTATATATTTCTACGTGTTTTATATTTAACTATTTGGATTGAAAAAAAAAAACAACAACAAATAACTAATAACATTATTATAGTACCGGCATGAGCATTTAAACGTAAGTATGTATTTACATAAAATTATCTTTTACCTTGTTTTGATTTCTTTTTTTTTTAGTCATGACCCCCAAAGCGTACTTATTTATTCTACAATGGTAGCTATAGTTCTTCGTAAAACTTATTAAAGCTTTCACTCTTTGTTAACGTCTCTTACGTTCATATACGTTGATGAGTCCCACAACTTAAGTCTGGCATTTACTGAGACAAAGCGAGACACCAGAACTTACTAGTCTTAGATTAATGTATGTAACGGAGAAACCTAAGCTGTGTTCAGGTTAAATATATCATAATAATGTTACAAGGAAGATCGATTCTTAAGATCAGCTGCACCAGAGGCCGACACTTTACCCCTTGCGCCACCAAACTCTTTCATATCACTTCCTGGCAGCGTTATGTCTTATGTCTTGCCATTTTGCCTTTTTTACTTTTAATTTTAATAATCTACCCTTAAGCCAAGGAATCCGCCTCCCAAAATTTTGAAGGAAATGAAGTTAACTGTATAAATTAAAAAAAAACAAAAACCCAAAACGTACCTAATTATTGTACAATGGTAGCTAAAAACTGTTGCAATTATGTGACAATTTATTTAAATTTAACTTACTTGTTTTTGTTTTTCGTTATATTCAACATTTTAATGAAAAATGTATTATGATTTTAGCCTTTGCAGTTGTTTATACCGTTTACTATTTTACGAGTTTCAATATAGCTATTTATAAAATTGAAATATTTTTTTATAGTAAATTGCACATGTGTTTTAAATGCTCTGTGCTTGGGTAGGCACTTGGATACTTGAGTACTACTAGTACTACTTGGATAGTCTGGATTGTGTAGAGCTTTATAGAAATAATAACGTTTATGAAATATTTATAAAAGAATGTTTCTTTCCTTTCGTTGTGTGGTCCAGGTTTGTTCTACGGGATCACGATAGCCATCGTGTCCTCAGCCACGGGCATGACCGTATTCGTCCTCAACATTCACCACAAGGGGCAGAGAGGAAGGGAGGTGCCCAGGCTTGCCAAGAAGATTTTCTTCGGCATAGTGGCCAGAATGCTGTTCCTCACCTTAGACCTGGATGATATGCCACCTGATCACAAGCAGGCAAACCCGCCTAAAGGGCCAAAGGGAATGGTAAGTGTGAGTATGTTTGTTGGATCCAACAAATACATATAGGCTGTATAATGAACGGATCCCAAACATCGGTATTTACAAGTTACATTGACTAACTTCTGCTAATTGCATGTGCCACATAAGACAGAAAGGGGATACCAGGACCTCTGTTGCAGTCGCTCATATTGTTGTTCTGAAACCAACCCAACCCAACCAGCATGGGATCGGAATAGAGCCTGAGACGTCCTGGTCAATGTCTCATATTTTTAAACCTTTCATTCAGAAACGTAACAGCCGAGTCACCAACCCAACCAAAATATATGCCAAACATTTGTTCGAAAACGCTTACATTTGATATACGGTTGGCACTTATGAAATCAGATAATTTGTTGCTCTTGTTGTTTAGCGTGCAATGTCAGCACAACATAGGCTATATTGTGGAGAGGTCCCAAAACTAACGTCTGACAGTTTTATGTGCTGCCACACAGCGGCAGTGCGGGGATACCATGGACTCCTATATCACACTGTCACATTAGCAGGTGAACAAAGCGGGCATTCAAATTTCATACCGATCGTGTGTTTCGAACCGGGGACTTTCCGATTGAAAGACAAAATTCTACAACTTCCTCCAGTTCGCTCTCCCTATTCCTGCAGTCAGAGAGATGATACCAAGAGGAGAAATAAAAAAAAGTTTACTATCATCATCATCATCATCATCATCATCATCATCATCATCATCATCATCATCATCATCATCATCATCATCATCATCATCATCATCATCATCATCAAACGACTACTACTCGAGGTTTGACAGCGAGCGCAGGCCGGAGAACGGCGGGATATCGCCCAGGTTCACTAGAAAGTTTACGCCCGCCACCGCGTCAACTCCCAGCTCGGACAACACGGAGAAACAATTCCTCAGGGTTCTGCAAAAGGTAATACATATACCAGAAACAATATTTTTGAGTGTGTATACGCACTATAATCATTCACTATAGAGCGGGGGAGAGAGTTCTCTCCCTCACTCCGGGTTGAACCTCTTCTAGGGCGACAGGAGACGTTAACAGAAGACAAAAGCTCAGGATGAAGGCAAGACATGATAGATCCTGTGTAAGTTTATTTTATTACTACGAAGCTGGTCCTCTTATGTATGGGGTTACTTAATTTTTGAGGTTCTTAAGTGGAAAGAGATGATATATGGAGACAGATAAGACAAGCCTTCCCTTCTACGCAAGGGGGCGGGTAAGATTAGGTTTATTCATTTACTTTTCTTTTTAGGAGGAGTGAGGCGGGAAATTGATGAAAGAGGTGCAGTTGATATGATTTTACAATTAAAACTGGGGGGTATTACCCTACTGGTATATTTATTAAGTATTGTTCCACTATTCCAATATTACCGTGGCTATTGTAGCTCCTACGACCACCACCTACTCATAATACCTACTTTTACTACGTCTGCAGGATTTAATCTTGATTTGTTTTTGTCTTCCTACTAATTATTACATTATTATTATTATCGTTACCATTATAATTTTACTACCACTGCCATTATTATTACCACCAACATTCCTACTACATGTGTATTACTACCCTATAATTGCGTTATCTCTAGTTTTACTATTATCACTAAAACTACTGTCGCTATTGTTGTTACCTCTATTATAACCCTCACTATCATTTATTACCACCACTATTGTTACTTCTGTTACCCTTATTACCATTTTAGTGACACAAGTCTTGCTATTACCATTGCTGCCATTGTTATTCTTTCCATTGTTACGATTTCGCAATTGTATCCCTTTTGAGCACGGTACCCTTGAGTACATTATTGCTAATCTGTCTTCATTCCTAATAATAATTTCTTTTGTTTCTATGGTTTCCGTCGCACACTATAATTAAATAGTGTTTCTGTTTATTTTAAATATATATATATTTGGGGGCTTTTATGGGAGGTTTCCCTGATTTCAGTTTGCTGCGAGGCAGTGAAAGTTTGTGGGATGTATAAAAAGACTCATAATGTGTCTACCTCTAGGGCACTGTTTTGAGGAACTAATTTTGGAGGTTCTTAAGTGGAAAGAGATGATATATGGAGACAGATAAGACAAGCCTTCCCTTCTACGCAAGGGGGCGGGTAAGATTAGGTTTATTCATTTACTTTTCTTTTTAGGAGGAGTGAGGTGGGAAATAGATGAAAGAGGTGCAGTTGGTATGATTTTACAATTAAAACTGGGGGGTATTACCCTACTGGTATGTTTATTAAGTATTGTTCCACTATTCCAATATTACCGTGGCTATTGTAGCTCCTACGACCACCACCTACTCATAATACCTACTTTTACTACGTCTGCAGGATTTGATTGATTTTACAATTTTGTATTACCCTACTATATTTTATTAATTATTGTTACCATCTATTCATATTATTATTATTATTACGACCTATTACTACTCATAATACCTACTTTTACTACGTCTGCAGGATTTAATCTTGATTTGTTTTTGTCTTCCTACTAATTATTACATTATTATTATTATCGTTACCATTATCATTTTACTACCACTGCCATTATTATTATTATCACCAGCATTCCTACTATTACTACCCTATAATTACGTTATCTCTAGTTTTACTATTATCACTAAAACTACTGTCGCCATTGTTGTTACCTCTATTATAACCCTCACTATTATTTATTACCACCACTATTGTTACTTCTGTTATCCTTATTACCATTTTAGTGACACAAGTCTTGCTATTACCATTGCTGCCATTGTTATTCTTTCCATTGTTACGATTTCGCAATTGTATCCCTTTTGAGCACGGTACCCTTGAGTACATTATTGCTAATCTGTCTTCATTCCTAATAATAATTTCTTTTGTTTCTATGGTTTCCGTCGCACACTATAATTAAATAGTGTTTCTGTTTATTTTAAATATATATATATTTGGGGGCTTTTATGGGAGGTTTCCCTGATTTCAGTTTGCTGCGAGGCAGTGAAAGTTTGTGGGATGTATAAAAAGACCCATAATGTGTCTATCTCTAGGACACTGTTTTGAGGAATCTGAGCATTGTAGACATGTTCGCTCACAAAAGTCTCTGACATCGAAACATATAAAAATTGATAATTCACACTTCAAGAATAGTTTCGATGAGTATTTCGAATGATAAATCGTCCATTACGGTCCTTACTTAGTTTGTGAAACTTGTATTGAAACTTATTTTTAGGAGCATAGCCGTACCTCTTGCCTGCGATGAGAAAGAGTTGAAAAAACATTTGTATCCCCATTCATTTTCAATTTGATTTTACTTGCTGACGGGTAAAGTGAGTTTCTTTAAGGCAAATTATTGAGTAGTCTTTTTCATGAAAATAATGAAATACGTCCCGTCTTTTCTGATAATTTGAAAGCCCTCTGACATTTAGTGAGCAGATACGCAGTTCGTTTAAGTCACTCGTGTTTTATCGGTATTAATACACATACATATACATACATATGTATACATACGCATACATACATACATATCCATATATAGAGAGAAGAACCGACATATAAATCTGCATAGAGAATTGGTGAGACATACATCAGTATTGTAGACCTTAGTGCGTGTTGTGAACTGTCTACATGTTTTTTTGTTGTTGTTTTTTTAAGGGCAAATACAAAGGACTTAGGGAGTATTTGCGTAAGTCGCATATACGCCTACCAATCATTGATCAGTTTTCATGGTCCGCCGAATTCGCATGAAAGCACTCCAAGTAATTCACCCCATTATGTTCTAAACATTGTGTGTTGTGCGCTTAGACATACTATTACTAGCTGCGAATAATATATAACATACAGTAAACATAAAATGAACATACACGATTTTAAAAAAAACAACTTTGGTTATCATTAACTGCTAGGGAAAACAAAATGAATAGGTTGTGCGCTTATCGTGTCAAAGTAAGAATATTTTACAGTCAACTGCTGATTTTTGTTGTTGTTTTTTTCTTCTTTTTTCGTCTTGTTTTTTTATTTGTCAGTTAACGAAAGTAAATAAACACACGATTTACCCCCTACATCCACAAAGCCTTACATGCAGATGATTAAGCAATCTGGATTCAGACAATATCAGATGGCATCGCACAAACCAGAATTGAGGACACCATTAGGCAGGTAGACAAGTGGCAAACGACTAGGAAGTCGCAGTAAATGAATCAAAGTAGTGTTAATTTTGTTCTCATTATCAATCAAACAGCACCCATTTAACTCACAATAATTGGACAAACTATTACAGAAATCTCAACACCAAAGTATCTTGGTGTCAATTTTGATCAACGTCTAACCTGGTCTCTGCCTATAATTATAAGATCTCAAGTCCAGAGGAACTCAAAAGATGAGAATTATGAAAACAAATTGCAGGTTCTCAATAGGCTTCAAAATCTAAAGGAGGTATATACAGGGTGTGTTCAACCAATGCTAGACAACATGTGCCACAGCATCATCATCATAACTAGAAAAGATCAACAAAGTACAAAATGCAGGTCTCATAAAAATCAGTGGAGGCATTATTTCTACACCAATTGTGGGAATGGAAAGTCTTGCTGGAGTGCAAAATCTAAAGAAGCGAAAGGAGGGAAAGGTTGTTTACCAAGCTGAAAAATATAAACGTTTGCAACGCCACCTAATGCACACTAAAATGTCAGAACTAGATTCCTAGCGCACCAAAAGTTCTAGTTTTAAGAAAAGAGCAAAGTCAATGTCAGACAGTCATGCAAAAAAAAAACACAAAAAAAACCCACAACGACAAGAACAACACCGAAATGTCAATTAGAATGTAACTTATGGATAATTGACAGGTGCAGGTATTACACTGTGGAGGCCCTTCACATCTCAGTAGGAAGGGTAAGATGAGAATGTCCCAGGTGGACTCGATGGAGAACTACCTGATTTCGTCTTCTAGCCTGAGACACTCCTGCCCAGTGACCAAAGTGTGGTTACACAGCGTGTAGTTTGTTGTTTGTCAGGTTATTCCATCGCGCCTTCCAACTGTCTCTTATAAACTTTGCATCTGATGCAGGTATCGGTTTCAGTTCTAGCCCGATCTTGGTGAGCTCGTCAGCTATTTTATTTTCTCAATTCCAGTATGGCGGGGGATCCAGTAGAGAGTAATTTTATTACCATTTTGCTGAAGTTCGTGACATTTTATCATTATTTGTTGAACTTTTGGATTTTTCAAGTTTGCTTCTCCGACCGCCTTCACCAGGGAGAGCGAGTCAGAGACGATAAAAAATGTGTCTTTTTTAGGTGGAGACAGCTTCGAGTTACATGCACAGGGCAACTGCATCTGCAGTGTATATTGAAGCCTTAGCGCTCACACCGTAACATTTATCTGATGAGGAGGAGTGACAGGCAGCTCCGACGTAGGTCTCATCTTTAGACCCGTCACTGAAAAGTAGAAAATGGTCTGAATGATTTTCTATGATTAGCTCAAACTTTTCTCGATATAATTCTGGAGGAGTTTTGTCATTCTAGAGAGCAGTCAGGTCAAGCATGCTTCCTCATCTTTCAAGCGTCCAGGGAGGGATTTCCGAATATGTGTCCTCTTCAACAGAGTTAGTATCTAAGTCGATTTCAATAAGGAAGTCTTTGGTCGCGGTCGATGTAGAGATCAGGTGAAATTTTCTTTTATTACAAAAAAATTAACAGCTACCGTTTTCTGAGGGAAGAATTTGAAGCCGTTTGTGATTGAAGAGCGTCGAGCTGCAGTTGAAGTTTTCGCTCTATGGTTGGACCTGAAGAGGCTCTGTAGCACACGACAAAGTCATCGACATACAACGAGCAGTTTGCATTGTTTTTGAGAGTCTCATTTATTGGATTTATTTGAATGCCAAAAAGAATTTGCGAGAGAACGCTGTCCTTGGAAACTCTCTGCTCCTGCTCGAAAAAGTCAGACAGAGAGGATCCAAACTTTACTTGGAACTGTCGATTAGCTATGAAAGTTTAAAGGTTATTTTACGTTGCACTCGAACCCCATCTTTTTGAGGTTTTTAATTATGACTTCCAGATTGTGTCATAAGGTTTTTCTAGGTCAAAGAAGACAGCGACCATGTGTTGTTTATATCTTTGCTCTAAATCCACACTGGCAGTTTGATAAGAGATTATTAATTTCTAAATGTCAGGATAGTCAATTGGCTACCATTATTTCGAAGAGTTTACAGTGGGTGCCTTTTAAAGCTATAGGTCTACAAATTGTGTGTTTTCTTAGTCTTTTCGAGGTTTTGGAATGGGGATAACTGTGGCTTGGCGCCAGAACTCTGGAAAAGTGCCGGACGCCCAAATTTCGTTAAACAGCTGTAATAAAATGTAAAGAAATTGAATTGGGAGATTTTTCAGAATTTTGATATGCAGGAGATTTGGGCCTTCGGTCGTCTCCTTCAGAAGCTTAAGGCATGAGTATATAGAATGGTTTGCTGAAATTTTTAGAGCAGCCTAGGAAATGGTCAACCGGTTTCTCCTTAGACCGCTCTTTATAGTTTTGAAATGTAGGGGAGTAGTGGTGGTTGGAGGATTTCTGGGTAAATGCAGCGCTTAGTGCGTTTGCATTTTCCCATTCCTCCTCCACATGTGATCCATTGGTATTCTTTTTGGGTGCTTTAATAGGGAGGGAATATTTTTCCTTGGATCTTTTTAACCGACCTCCATATCTTCCAGAGGGGAGTGTCTTTTTTAATGTTTGAGAAATATCGGTTCTTTGAGTGTCGCTTTTGTATGCGTATTATACGCCTAGCCATCGCACGTTGCTTTTTAAAAATAGCCAAGTTATCTACGGAGGGATTTTCCCTAAAAGCTGGAAAGGTTTTTTTCCCTCGCCCAAATTGCCAATCGACACCACCTTTCGAACCAGGGTTTGTCTTTTTGTAGAAACGTAGAGGTCAGAGTGATTGTCCTATTTGCAATTTGCAATAGAGTATCGCTAAATTTTTGTAGGAGATAGATCTGTAATCCAGTCAGACAGAAAAGCGGGCCAGTCCGCCCAAGTGAAATGAGAGATGGCTTGGGAGCAGACAGGCGATGTAACAATAGGACATTGTTGAAACCCGTGAAGGCTATCAGGAGTTGGCCAAGAGTAGCTAAGAGAGAGATAGATGGGTCAACAAGCATCAGGTGCAAAGTAAAAAAGTGCCGTAGGCAGGATTGTAGTAAGTAGACGAGTCATCGTTTAGGAGAAAGAAATAAGATTCAGAGAAAATTTGGTTCTAAGAATTTTCAACGGGCCTCATTCTTTAGACTGCCTCATAGTGAGATATGAGCGTTGAAGTCTCCCATACAAATCAGGGAAGAAGGAAGCTGAACAAGGCCGAAAAAGGGGGGGGGGAAACGGGCAATCAGGGACAGGACGTCACCGAAGATGTGACAAGAGAAGAAGAAGGTGATAGTAAAATGGAAGACTTCGATGTTCGGGAGTTATCTGTGAGGAGGAGAGAGAGGTGGTACATGTACCTGCGTCATCCCCATTACATCGTTGTCGGGCAACGCCTCAAAACAATTCGAAGTTGTTAAAGGAGGCGCGCTTCTCAGATGCTCTAGGCTTGAATTTGGTTTGAGATGCTGTTGCTGGAGATCTTTGTTGTAGGGCTTTTCTCCTTGGGGTTTGACACGAATTTGTGTTTTCCCTGCCGCTGACCTTTGGGGGCGCTGTTTGAGCAGTCTTTATCCCAACAGTGGTGGCCTTGGCCTAGATTTGAGGCTTAATGTTTGGGTGAAGTTCTACAACTACGGCCGCCCTGGCCTGTACAAAGGTACCACCTTGCTGGACTTTGTACCGCTGAATTGCCTCTTTAACCTTCTACTTGGGTCATTCTTTCGAATCCACCGCATGTGGGCCATGGCAGTTCAGACAGCTGGTATTGCATTTGCAGTTTTTCCAAGCGTGCCCTCCCGTACCACAGCGGCAACACATTGCTGTGCGCTACATTGGGTTTGGATATGGCCAAAACTGTGACATTTAAAAAAGCCTATCGGTCTCGGTATGTATGGGGTAACCTTAAGTGTTAAATACCCTACTTTCAACGATGTCGGTGGCAACGTCGAGACAAAGGTTAGGACGAAAGTGTTCGTCCTGATTTTATCACCCCCCTTCGCACGAAAATGCGTCGTGCACTGGTGACTCCATCGAGTTCCGCCACCATCTCCTCCTAGCTCGCCGTTTCAAGGTCGCGAGATCTAACCCCACCCTTTGAGCTTTTTAGACTCAGATGAGCCTTTACAGTCACAGGGATGTTGACAAAAGTTACATCCTTTCCGAGTCGCTTTGAGTGTGTTTCGCTAGAGAACTCCACCAAGAATTCACCAGAACGGAGCTTCGTGGCGCATTGGCTCCACCTGCAAGTTCTTTGCTAATAGCAAAAGCACTGTTTTGTAACATTCTTTTTTTAACATCTCTGATCACCAAGAATGGTGATTAGTTGGTCTTGGCAGTGGCGCTTGCGCTTGCGCTTCCGTTTACTTGATCCGGTTGGCACACCCGCTCCATACGGACAAGGCTTTCGAAACAAGTTGGGAGTTGGGGCGGTTTAGATTAAAAATAAAGGTTCCACAAAAAAAAGAAAGAGAGGTTCTGCTCCAGGGCTCCCCATCCGCCATCGATCCCAAAAGGGGACACTGCGCGGATATCCAGCGCGAGTCGTGTCAGGACTATGCCGGAGTTATACTTCTATCATAGAGGGAATGCTAGAATTGACCCTAACCAAGAAAGACATGACCAGCGATTGAACAGTGTGTGCACCACCGCCCAACAAAGTGGTGTATTGGTGAATGACAGCCCGCAGGCTGGTTCAATTCAATCACCAGGATCCCTCCTCCACCCTCACGGGATACACCTCGCGGCGAAGAAGGTGCCCACTAGTGGACACAGAAGTAGAAGAGGTGAGGGCAAGAAAATAGATAAGACGATAGGAGTTCAAAAGAGAGCGGGTCAAAAGAAACAGCAAGAGAAAGAGAAAGGACCTGTCCTTGGAAGTATTTTACTGAGTCATGCACGACAGGCAGGCGGTGGTTACCATTCTTTTCACCCCTCTGAGTAAGGTCCCCGTAACCATACGAGCGAGACAGTTAAATAGATAGATGGATAGATTGGGACAACAGATATTTTTTTACAGTTATATATAGACAGACAGACAGGCACGGAGACAGGCAGACAGACAGTCTGACAGATATGCATACAGACAAACAAAAAAAGCCAACAACAGGCAGATTGTCATAGAAACAGACAGAGAAAGAGGCAGAAGGTGGGGAACGACAGGTTGACAGTGAGACAGAAACGGAGAGATTGCAGAGACACACCAAGGCGCTTATTAATCGACCTGGTCTTTCCAATTTCCTTTCCAACAATATACACTGTAACACTTTGCTCTTCCTTCCCACGATTTTTGTTCAGGTATACCAAACCATCGAGAAGAACGAGATGCGCCTGGAGGACCAGGACAGGAGGGATGCCATCAAGAACGAGTGGCAGCAGCTGGCACTGGTCATAGACCGCCTGTTACTGTTCCTGTTCCTCGCCTTCGCCACGGCCATCAGCATGGCGCTAATCCTGCCTGGCTACCTGCAGCAGATGGAGGATATACCTTGAAGTTTGCCGCTCAGGCCCAATGCAATGTTGCCAATATTTACTGCAGAGACACAAGGAATCTTAATTTATATGCAGTGGCATTAGTTATGGGGGGAAATTATAAAGATTATGAGCGCTCCTGGTGACTATTTTAAATAAAACAGCCAACACCGAAGCTTATTAGGCCTATTGTTCAGGCTGTTGAGTCGTAAAGTTAAGTTGATTTACAGAAAACCAGTTCGTAGGCTAAGTAAAACAAGGTCGTAGACAAAGTCTCATATGGAAGGTACTACCATGCTTTTGAGAATTAGAGTGTAGCTTTGTAGAGCAGAACCTGTGTTCGATAAAGAGACCAGGGAGAATGAACAAGTAAATCCATTATTCTGAAGGTAATAACGAATGCTCTCAACCATCGAAATAGCACATTTTATTTATGGCATTTAAAATTTGATATTATTGTCTTAAACAATGCAATTTGATACGACTCTGAAATATATCAAAGAGGACATTGTGTGGATTTGGAATGCTAAGGACCACAAGCGTTCATCTTTCTACTTTGTGAAAATAGTTAATTATAACTTTGAATTGCAAACGTGTTATTTTCTGCAAAACGCCAGGACTTCCTTGCTTTATTCTCTAGGTGTTTCAGTTCATTTTTGATGATTAAATCATATACCAAGGAGATGTGTGTAAAAGACGAGCTTGGGTCAACGTATGCAATTACAAAGGCGTTTTAAAGAAATGTTAAATGAAAGAATATCCTATTTGCAACCGATGCCAATTTATGAATAATCTTGCATTTTGCTTTCGAAAGACAATGCCCAATTAAAAGTTTTCTGATGCTTAAGCGATATAATCTGTCAGAATAAATGCGTCTTGGTTTTTTGGTATCCGTGTAAAATACGAGTATTTAGCTGAGCATGTCAAAACGTATCAATGTAACGAGGACATTACTGAGGAGTGTCTTTCATTAATTCCATAATTTAACTTGCTCATTCACGGCTAGCAATCACCTAGCTGATCTGTGAATTGATTTTGAACGGGTTTGCTCCGCATTTGAATACTTTTTGACAATTGATGACAAACCTACGTAAGCTGTGAGCAAGAAATCAGGTGTCTGACGCTGCACTGCCCCTAAAAGATAATGCCAGAGCATAGCATTTCAGAGACAATAAGAAGATTAATTTTCTATTGACCAAACAACGAGAAGGATGGTTACCAAGCTCGACTCTCTATACCCAAGACAGTGTGCTAGTGCATTGTCACGTTCACCAAAATATTAGTACCTACAATGGTCGTAGAGAGTTGCAAAAATAATATACAAGAAGGACCAACATTAATGTATACAGTTTTTGGATGGAATTAGCTGATTTTTATGCATAATATTTACAAATTAAGTTACATATGCAGTGCACATTTGATCTCCAATTTCAGATGAAAAACAAAGTATTATACAGAAATCAAAACACATTTTGGAACCAAAAAATACATCAATTTAACACAAGGTACTAATATTTTGGTGAACGTGACAATGCACTAGCACACTGTCTTGGGTATAGAGAGTCGAGCTTGGTAACCATCCTTCTCGTTGTTTGGTCAATAGAAAATCAATCTTCTTATTGTCTGAAATGCTATGCTCTGGCATTATCTTTTAGGGGCAGTGCAGCGTCAGACACCTGATTTCTTGCTCACAGCTTACGTAGGTTTATCATCAATTGTCAAAAAGTATTCAAATGCGGAGCAAACCCGTTCAAAATCAATTCACAGATCAGCTAGGTGATTGCTAGCCGTGAATGAGCAAGTTAAATTATGGAATTAATGAAAGACACTCCTCAGTAATGTCCTCGTTACATTGATACGTTTTGACACGCTCAGCTAAATACTCGTATTTTACACGGATACCAAAAAACCAAGACGCCTTTATTCTGACAGATTATATCGCTTAAGCATCTTAAAAAGTGACTCTTAGTTTATTAAAAAATTAAATTTAGAGATATGAAATGTACACCAATTTTTTAGATGAACATTTATTTTTCACAGATTCTTGCAATGCAGGTGATCAATATTGACACACACACAAAATATGTATTAATAATTAGTTAAATAGTTAATGATTATACACATGTCTCTTGAAAACAAAAACAATGCTGATAATTGGGATGATGAAAAAAGGTATGATGATAAAAACAAAAATAATAATATGAAAAATAATAATAAAAATAAAAATAATAATAATAATAATAATAATAATAATAATAATAATAATAATAATAAAATTTATAATAGGTGTACATTTCATATCTCTAAATTTAACTTTTTAATAAACTAAGAGTCACTTTTTACTTGTTTATTATTAATTAAACTCAAAATTATAACTTTAATATTGATAATATATAGACATACCTAAGATTGGTGATGAAAAAAAATAGACATAATTATTCTACTGCCATATCTTATCACTTGGAAATAGTTTTAACTAGTCTACTCTTTAAAATAAGTAAAATACGTTTTTGGGTTAATAATTTAGTTTTCATCTTTAACCATGTTATAATACCAGGCTGATGACCCTTGGAAATGCTTGTAGATTTTTATTGTAAAGATGCACTTGGTTAACTGATTAAGATTTAAAAATGTTCAAGTAAACTTATACACTAATAAATAAAATAAAAGTTCATGAGCTAAAAATCCTTCCCGTACCAAGTGTACATCAATTACATAATTCCCCAGTCCGATCTTTTACATAATGCATATTTTATTACTTAAATACCTGTCAACTGCCTGTTTAATCCTAATACGGCACTTTGTTGAAAATGATTTTATATTTTCGATACCGTTTGTTTATTTTATGCGCATAGTAATAGGTACCTAGGATGATTGTTAGAAATGTGTTTTGTGCATTTTATAGTGAAAGGGTTGAAAATGCTGGGCTTTATTCTAAATATCTAATTCATAAATGTTTTGTGTCCAAATCGGAAATCGTACACTGTATAGCCAAAGAGCATGCAACAGCCCAGGTTTTCTGTCAGCCTTTGCTTGCATGTGAAAACAGGGGGACTTGGGAATGCTCGTAGGTTGTCTGGCAAACACTTGAACACTATCAGCATGACACACCGTCTTAAGTGCCCTGCTCATGCCCTCCCCCTCCCATTACCCCAGGTCCTTTTCTTTTTCCAAACTTTTCCCTTTTCCCCAATCTATGTTCTTGATAAACATGATGTTATCATCAATGAAATCCCTTAAAATCCATGTATAACACCTCATTTGCACATAAACATTAGAAGGGTAGTCAGTATTGGGTTAGGGACACATTGCATAGAAATAATCTTTACAATGTACATAATAGGTCGACTTTTAGATCAATTAATATCCTACAATGACCGTTAACTTTGAAATTATCTACTGCCCTTTCAGTTTTGAGCTATGATTGCACTATTATTGTAGTATGGCTAGCAAATATGTTTATCTTGGAGACATAAAAACGTTTACATTACAGTTTTCTCATTGCAATCTATCGTTGTGTTAAATGTAAGAACAAGCCTGTTTCTTACATATCAATAAGAAATTAGCATTTTATCTGCAATTCATGCCTAAGGTATTATATGACTAATACTTCATAATGATGCACTAAATGATTGTATATTTACCATGTGAATTCAAAATCAATATTAATAATAATAATAATAAAAAGAATAAAGCCCTTACATGTCTATTGTTCTACCACCAACAAAGGTTTCTTTTTTCATTCATATGTAAAAAAAACATGAGCAAATTGAAACAGATTTAATTGAAGTAATTTTCTTCACTATGTTCCATTACATTTGTTTTTAACAGACACACACAAACGAAGGTATCCGTGAAGCCAAAAAGCTGCCTGTCACATTGTAAAAACTAGTCAGAAACATGATACATAAACATAAAGATATAAAGGATATGTTGTAAAAAACAATGTGTCAGATGTTAGATATGTATGTTTAATGAAGCGTCGGTTTAAAGTGTTTTTTTTAGTAATTAAACAGCATATATTGAAAGAAGCGATAGTTTTTGTCAAACTTAGTTTTAAAATATGTTGGTCACATACACACTCATACTGAAGCACTTTGCTCACCTTGACAAAAGGATCCTATCCCATAGGTCATCGTAAGGCACTTTGCACAAAGCCCAGAATTTGATTTGTGATCAGAAAAAAAACCCTGCTCCTTTATTAGTCCAGCTTTTATGGGGATTTAAAGTTATCATTATATACATTAAATCAACCAATTAAAAAAAAGTAATTATCTTAAATGCGTAGTAATGAAGAAAGAACTTGGAACTAAAAGAATAAATATAGATGGTTGAATGAGTATATTTATTATGGCAGAAATTACAAAATGATCCAATTGAGGTTAAACTATTCGAGTTAAGTGTTGCTAAAAAAAAGTTCTTGAAAAGATGACACCATAATTTATAAAAAAAAAAAAATGATGCTCGTAACTGATTCAACAGTAAAAACAGTTGTATGAAATTTTCAAAGAGGCTACAAGTTTGTATCCTTTGGCTATACAGAGAGAGAAATAGAGAGAGAAAGAGGAACAGAGAGAGAGCGAGAGAGAGAGAGAGAGAGAGAGAGAGAGAGAGAGAGAGAGAGAGAGAAAGAGAAAGAGAGAGATAGAGAGAGAGAGAAAGAGAAGAGAGAGAAAGAGACAGACAGAGAGAAGAGAGAGCCAAAGAGAGAGAGAGAGAGAGAGAGAGAGAGAGAGATAGAGTGAGAGAGAATGATAGATCATTTTTAAGCGCTTTATCCCAGCATAGCCGGCTCAAAGCGCTTTACATAGTTAAGACGATACAATTTATCAGCCATTCACACACATTATAAGGCAGTTTTGCACATAAAGGACATGATACATGAACAGCAAAGAAATATTATGAAAAATGAGTAAATTACACATATAAAGAAAACATTAATGAAAATTAAGAGGAAATTACTCAAAGAATTGAAATCCACTGACAAGTGCATTGTAAATAAGTAGGTTTTTAGGCCTCTTTTGAAACTATTAAGTGAGCTGCACTGTCTCAGATCTAAAGGCAGGGAATTCCAAACAACAGGTGCATAGTGCACAAATGCTCGCTCACTTGTCTTTTTATTTGCTCTACATGGGACTGACAAGAGCGCTTTATTTCTGGACCTTAAGTTTAGACTAGGAGCATGAGTAATAATAAGCTCGTAGAGATACTGGGGTGCAACTTTATACTTAATTCTGGCCACCACTGGAAGCCAGTGGAGCTGTCTTAGCATGGGTGTAATATGGTCTCTCCTTTTTTTCTTAAGTATCATGCGAGCTGCATTATTTTGGATCTTCTGCAATTTGAAAAGTGTGTCATTGGGTAGACCATACAGAAGAGCATTGCAGTAGTCCAATCTCGAGAACACAAATGCTGAAATGAGTGTTTTCAAATTGGGTAGACCATACAGAAGAGCATTGCAGTAGTCCAATCTCGAGAACACAAATGCTGAAATGAGTGTTTTCAAATTAGACTGTTTCAAAAATGGAGACATTTGCTTGATTCTTCTGAGCTCTAAATACATTATTCTAACATAAGTTATTTACTTGATACGACATAGATAATTTTGAATCAAAGTACACACCCAGGTTTTTAGCCTTATCTGAAAAGGGTATATTCTCATTTCCAATGCAAATATGATTAAGATCACTGGAAAGGTTACTTCTGCTGGTATTACATTTAATGATTTTCGTCTTGTCTTCGTTCATTTTGAGTGTTATCAACCATCCAACATTTAATATCTTTAATACAAATTTCAAAATCCTGTATAAGCTTTGGGAAATCATTAGGTGGTGCAGACTTATAGACTTGTGTATCGTCTGCGTACATGTGGTAAAACATTGAGTGCTTCTTAATTATGGCCCCTAAGGGCTGGGTGTACATTGTGTATAGGACAGGTCCTAACACGGAACCTTGAGGAACACCATAACATAAGTCAAATACAGAGGAGCACTTGTCGTTAACAATAACGCATTGTGTTCTACCTAGCACATACGATTTAAACCATTCAATAACAGATCCTGAAATACCAAATGTAGTTGACAGCCTTTCAATCAAAATACTGTGGTCAATGGTATCGAATGCCGCACTTAAATCTAATAAGGCCAAAATAGCATTATCTCCTCCATCCGTGGAGCATAAGAGATCGTTGTGGACTTTCAGCAGTGCAGTCTCTGTGTTGTGAAATTGTCTGTAAGCTGACTGGTACGGGTCTAGCAAGTTATGTTTAGTGCAGTCTCTGTGTTGTGAAATTGTCTGTAAGCTGACTGGTACGGGTCTAGCAAGTTATGTTTGGAAAGATGTTTCTTTAATTGTGCTAGCCCTACCTTTTCTAGAATTTTAGACAAAAAAGGTAAATTAGAAACAGGCCTAAAGTTTTTACACTTTGGGGATAAATTAGGGTTTTTTAACAAAGGCAAGATGACAGCATGCTTGAAAGCATTGGGCACAGTACCTGATTGAAGGGACTCATTAATAATATCAGTAATTGGGTCAAGGAGGCTGTCAAGATGGGTCATCAGGAGGGGTGTTGGGATTGGGTCAAGGCAGCTAGATTTTGGAGCAGATGATTTAATAACCTTCTTGACATCCTCCCTTGAAACAACATCAAAAGTGAGCATGTGAGTGCCAGTGAATGGAACATGCACAGGTGGGGAAGGGGAGGCGGCATCCAGAGCTTCTCTGATTTTGGAAATCTCATCATTGAAAAAGTAGTAACAGTCAAACAGTAGTAGTAGTAGTAGTAGTAGTAGTAGTAGTAGAATAGTAGTAGTAGTAGTAGTAGTAGTAGTAGTAGTAGTAGTAGTAGTAGTAGTAGTAGTAGTAGTAGTAGTAGTAGTAGTAGTAGTAGTAGTAGTAGTAGTAGTAGTAGTAGTAGTAGTAGTAGTAGTAGTAGTAGTAGTAGTAGTAGTAGTAGTAGTAGTCAGTAGTAGTAGTAGTAGTAGTAGTAGTAGTAGTAGTAGTAGTAGTAGTAGTAGTAGTAGTAGTAGAGCCACATATAGGGGGAGAAAGACAGATAAAGGGAGAAAGATGTATAGAGAGTGTGGTGAAAATAAAGTTTTAAAATTGCGAAGTAAAAATATCGCACTTGAAGAATCTTTTAACGATATTTGAAATGAAATCTTCCTTGCCAAAGTTATATTTAGGCATAAAAAATTAAATCTCTTACAACGACAGACGACAGCCCTATGTAAAGTTTTATGGTTCCGTTTTTAAAATGAATTACAACTTTTGTTTAAATACTGAGACCAAGTCTGTGTTTTAAGAGGTTTGTAAACAAAATCTAGATGTCTAGGTCTATTCCTATTAACCAATGGAATTTATTTAAAAAAAAAAAAAAAAGATTGGACCAGGAATGTATCCCACAAGATCTAGTCTAGACTCTAGATCTAGATCTAGTTCTAGATTTAATTAGAAACTTGAATCAATCTTCTAGGCCTAGTTTAGCTCGTGAATGAAATTTCACAAATTAACGCTAGATATATCTAATCTAGATTAGATCTTACACTTTTTACAGGTGCAATCAAAATGTAAATGTCAATCATATATAGCCTAATATCCGATAAGATTTATTTTGATAAAGCATGAAAACTTCGTCTTTCTGTTGTGTTACACATCAATCCCTGCCTGGGCAACAAATTCTGCAGTTTTCTCTAAATCCTCCAAGGATCCGTAGATCTTGCTTTGCAATAAATCTGTTTGCTGGCCCCAACAGTTCTCCTAAATGTCTGTCACTCCTTGTGGTAATTGCCTTCTTGTTGTGCATGCTCATGATGCTGTACAGTTTCTGCTGCTGCACCGCACTTGTAAGAGCATGAATATCCGACGGTCTAATTTTGTAAATTGTTTTATATGCATATGTGGTACCTTAGTCGGTTGTGCCCAGTTCTGAGACGAAAACAACCGTACCTGGCATTCTCTGTTGAAACTATCTATGCTGTCAATGATACAGTGACAGTCATGCCATAGATCTGCTCCCTCATTGTAAATGGGAATACTGCAATGTCCTAGGATCCATTGCAAGACCTCATTGTCATGGGAATAAGTCCTAGGATCCATTGCAAGATCAGACATGCTGCCCTTTTTAATTTTGTGGAGAGGTTTATGATGTAGTTTAACTGTGCAGCTAGAAGATCTTCCAGTTTTCTAGGACTGATTTTGCAATGCAACTCAGAATCACGATCTGTGCTTTTGGTTTCTCTGGGGGTTTCTCTTTCTCCAGTGCTTCTTTGGCAGGAAAACGATACGTAAATGTAAATCAAAGCCCTCTAATTCAATGTCTTATCTAGTGCTCAATAAAAGTCCTATATACATCGACGGGAGCTCTGAGTGTGATCCTCAGGATTTAGTCGATTACTTTTGTAAACAAGTTTGAACAACACTGACACAGAACTGTGACAGATTGTAGGAGAACTTTTGACTACCAGTCGGGAGATCCTTAGTTGGAAACCCATAATCAATGAAAACTGTATAAAGTAGAATGCCCCAGGAAATGTGATCAAAGTTATTCTGGTCTTGTAAAATGTGCTGTTAGATTAATTTAGACATCCATATACAACCCAATCTGTCCTTTTCGTCTTATCTAAGGCAAATGGATGGAATGATATTTAAGAGGGGAGTTTCTAATTTGAATTATAATAGTGACACTGAACCCGATGTGCTCAAATTTGATGAAGAAAAAACTAATAATTTTCATCCCCGATAGAATGGCGGTTTATGTGAAAGGTTCTCTCCAAAATTAAGTGATCTATTCTAGATCTAGATTGTAGGTCTAGACAGTGAACCTTACATAAAATTTCTTTTTATTATAGGCCTACAATTTCATTAATAGTCTATTGAACATCAAATGTCTGCAAGGCTTGGAGAGACCCATCCTTGGGTACCCTAATTGTAAATTTATAGCATCTTCTTGAATCAGAGTGGATCTGTTTCGTATCTAGGCTACAACATAATAATATTGTACATAGCTACCGTTACTCCTGCTCTTAGCAAAATCTCTTGCGTCCTTCTGTGATGTCAAAACTTTTGGGACATGTTGTAATGTTAATTTTCCTAAGAAGGAACATTGTAGAACCATCAACTTAGTAATTATTTATAAATAATATTTATATTATCTTTTTTAACCTCTCATTTCTTCTTATTTTTTTTATTTTTTTTTTAATGAAAATAACAATAAATGGTGCTGCTAGTTCTCTGAAGAGCTTTTTTTAAAGGGTTTGGAGGGGTCCCGAGGTACCGATGGAATTTCCTCCTTTTCAACCTTTCTGCGTTATGATCACTGCTAGACACATTTCCTTGCTTTTCTTGTAACTTATGACCAATACAACTTGAATTTTAATGTTTTGAAAGATTTAAAACCCTTTGCTATTGCTAACTTTCCACTCATTATAGTGAAATCTGCCAATATTAAAATATAAAGATAACTCACATTTTTTTTGTTTTGTTTTTTAATTCTTACTAATTGAATTTTACAGTGACTTTAAGAGGATTCCTGAAACAGTTCTGTCGGGGAACACTCAGATGAATAATATAATGGTAGCGGTACTGGGTAGAGAGTCAATTTATAAACTTGAATTATCATTTTATACTGACGTGCATACATCCATAATCCAGGGGATAAAATCCAAATTGTACCAGATTTCTCTAATGTTAGTTATTTTAAATTGTTTGTAAACGTTATGGCATCTGCAAGTGCAAGTTGAACCCCCTCACACCATCTGACTGTATAATAATATATATTGTAGATTCATGAGGTTAAGGCCCCTGTTGTTCACATCTGTCCTGTCTGATGAAGGCTCATAGAAATTTTTAAAATAAATTAAAGTTTAAAAAAAGACAGTGAGATCACAATGGTGTGGAAGAAGCGTGTCCAGCAACTACAAAAATGTCTCCATGTCTCTATGACAAGATTTGTCTATTCAATTGTTTGTAACAGTACTATTGGCCATATTACCTATTTGTTGTGAATAACTAAAAACCATTACATGTGTACTTTTTTTTTTTCTTCATTAAAATGTTTATATATATACATGTAAACTCGGTAGAAATCTAAGAAAAAAAAAGTGAAAAACGAAATACCTTGTAATACAAATTTCACATCATTATTAGCAAATCGCAAGCCTCTAGAGGTATTTTTTTTCTCTTTTTGCCTCGCTAGATTTAGAATCCTACTCATGATGATTCTCAGTCTTTATGGTTTGATTCTCTTAAATGGAAGCTGGAACCACCTGTAGGCATTACAAAAGTGCTACAGGTTATTGTCATTTTGTAGACCTGTTAAACAGCATTCAATGCTAAATTGCTGCCCTTGAAATGATTTAAGAGGAGTGTGGTTGGGAGAAGGTTGAGAGAGAAAAACAGTAAGAAACCTAAATGCAAATTTCAAATTAGACTAGCAGTTGTCTGTAAGGGAGGTCTGCGATAGAGATCCCGTGTTTGGCAGATTTATTTGTTCAAATTTGTCCCCTGTGGCCTGTGACATCCCTGCCTCGTGTGTGTGAGCACATACAATTATCAGGCATGTCTTGGGGCCCCGCTCACAATAATAGCCTATATAGTGCTGACTTTTGGATATTAAACCAACTCATTCCCACCCTTCTGAAATAAGAATTTCCTCTATTCAAATTTATGTTCCAACCCCAAGCATGTTGGTTAATTTATACACCAAATTCTACATCATTTTTTTTTTATTTTCAGTTTTCAAACTCAGTCAAGAGATATGAAATTTTCATGTTATGTGGCTGAGTCAATGAGTGATTGTCAACAAAATGGGGCTGGATCTGTTTCCTTACTTGGAGGATCATGCATGTTTATTTGTTCACAATGGCAAAATCTTTAAGCTCAAGTTAAATTATGCAGATCATCCAATTGACCCTAAAGAGAGAGCTGATTTTCATGAGTGTCTTTCAAGGGAACAAGCTCATAACCAGTTGGAAGAGGTTTTGCGAGCAGTGCTTTATATCCTTGAGAGGGATGGCTGCATTGTTCCTATCCAGACAAATAACTTTACTGTGTATCCAACGACAAGTCCTTGGCAACTAGGAAAGAAGATCGAATTTTCAGTTGATGGTAAAGTTATGCTGTGCTATCCTGACTGCCTAAAGTTTCGAGTACATCTTAAGGAAATGTCCATGGCATCAAATGAAAATAATAATCGTTCAAGTGCTAGCAATAAAACACTGGAACAGGAACAAAAAGGATTATCATTGTTACGAGAGAATGATCACCCAAGTGGCTGTATCCAAGCTAAAGACAAATTACCGCAAGCAATCAGCCTTGAATCAGACAGCAGCAAAATACAATCTATTCCAGTACTTCACACACCATGCCTCGGTGCCTCTAATGATGCCAAGAATCTAGTACCTCCGAAGAAAAGATCCAATAAACTAAGTATGTTTTGCAAACAGTCTATAGATGACTCGGCCCAGCAACTTCATGCTTTATCGGCCGTGAATAAATCAACTAAGATTTGTCTGGAGCTAAACCCTACAGTTCGTCTGGCTGATGTTATGAAAGTAAGGAATGCAACAGTGGATACGTCAGTCCGGAGATCTAGAGTGGATCCATCTGAAACATCAGAGGTCCAATCACAGAGCATCAGCACTACTTATAAGTTACGTCCAAGACAAATAGAAAAACCTGAAGTGGTTGCATCTTTGCTCTCTTCGCCTGATCCCATACTTGGAAAGGGTTTGGATTGCAGGCACAAAGACAAACAGGAAAAGGATACTAATACTTTTTGCAAGAATGTTTTGCATTGGATGGCAAGTGGCAAACAGAGAAAAGGCAACACCTTATATAAAAAACAAGAAATGGGTGGGTCAGTGATTGAACCAAATGCTAGAGAAGTGGATAATCCTGAAGCTTATCAGTCAGTGAGAATAGAATCTGACATGCCGGAGATCTCAAAAGGACATCGAGGAACAGAGGAGCAGGCAACAGAACAGAATGCCGATGCCGTAATCCGGGTCGCTAGAGTCTCCATTAAAAAATATAGACACCAAAAGACACAATCATTGAAAGCTAAGCAGACTTTTGATGAAAATGGTGATGGGGCTGTTGGAAATGAAGGGAAAGAGTCCCCGCAAAAGAAGTCTTTAGATAGAGAGAAAAATAGGCCATGGAGAAATTTCTTCTGTTTTGAGATGCAAGACTCGGACATGGTTGAGGTGCATAACAATGGAAGTGTCATAACATCTCCATCATACAGCAGTGCAGGTCAAGGAAGGAAGCGACGCAATAAAAGTCCAGTTCAATATGATAACAAGTTGGATGGTAGAAACAATTCTGAAGTTAAAAAACAGAGACAACAGATTCTGAGATCATGCAGTCCAAAGAAAAAGCTCTACAACTCTGAAACTGGTTTTGGTTCTTTCAGAAATTTAAACATTACAGAAGGATATCGTTCACCTCAAATTTTGAAAGAATCAAGTACAACCTCTCAATACTACAGGCAGAAGTTATGCGAAAAACAAAAAATCAGGACAGAGCTAAAAACTGTATGTGCTGAGGGTGACAGTGCAAAAAGAAATTCTCAGACAAGAAGCAGTCCACGACTTGGGAATAAATTGAATAGTAATAATATTGTCACACTGTACACAAATTTCATAGAGACTGCTTCTCACTTACAGCCCAACTTAAGGTCTCCAAAAGGTACCAGTGGTCATGAATTACCAACTGTGGAAACTAAACAGCATACAGTAAAGAGATCAGCTCATCAGACACAGAATTTAAGTGTCAGAAAAAGTCCAAAACAAAGCGCAAATGGTCGAATGTCAGAACCTATTGTTTCAAAAAAGATAACAAGAAACAGCCCAAACCTTAGGAAAAGGAAAAGCGACCTCCAAAATCGTTATCGAGCTAGTACAAGCTCCACTTTATCTTCACCACGGCCCACAAGAAGACATGTTGGTGTACGAAAATCCAATATTAAAAGGTCTGCCTCACAGGTGAAAACATTCAACAGAGCTCGGAATCGGATGCTGGCTGCCAAAGATGGAGTCTGGCTTCTGGACTCAGGATATGAAAAACTACCCAAGCCCAGAGCATCACAGTCACACAATGTAAGTACTGCAAAATGTTAAGTCTGAAATACAATTTTCATTCACTTATTAGCTGTTTTTAAATTCAACAGTAGCTGAAGGAAGTGTTTACTAATCATTTAGTTAAGTTGTGCAGCAGATATACTGAGTTCATATTGATGTCTTAAGAATTAACTAAGCTTGGTTGTCTGTCCAACCAGAGAAATTGCACAGTGTATGCTGTGCAGTTGAAAAGATGACTGTTTACGATTGTGAATTTATTCAAGTACATGTAATAATTAAAAATAATTTGCTTTTGCAATTTAGCAATACATATCTATCTATCAATATTGTGATGTATTTGAAATTTGTATCAAAGATATTAAATGTTGGATGCTGGGATAAAGCGCTTAAAAATGATCTTCATTATTATTATATTTTCCTAATAGCTTACAACTTAACTGAACTCACGGTCCTAACTGAAGTACGAAGGATGCATACTCACAAATAGGTTTTACTGAGTTTATTTACTTTGAAAATTGTCACTCACTGAGTTGTGGTTTACTCCTGTATGATGCAACCTTTTCACTCCTAAGGCTTTAACCAAAAAGATGAGAGAAAGGAGGGCGAGATCCACAACCCCATCACAGAGTTATTCAGATGGTTTCCTTTCCTCCTCGTCAGAGAGGTAGGCCTAATTTTTGTGATGAAAAGTTCTTTTTTTTAATATATTTTTAGTTGTGGTTTTATGAATGATGAAATATATATCCTGAAATGTTATAAGTTACAGAATTTGAGCTCATATTGAAATTGAATAAAGCTGTCAAAAAACTAATTTATTAGTCAGATATATCTGAATAATCTCTGTGGCAATTGTTATGAAAATGCAACATGTGGTCTCAGCATGCATTGAGTAAAATTTCAATTAGGCTTCAAATTATTTTTGTGAAAGATTACAAAAGCAAGACCGTGTAGACCAAGCCTTTCTTTCAGTAGAATTCTGTCAAGTGTCCTATAAAGAACATTAAAGTTCACTGTGTTCGTTACAGCACTATTTCAGAAAGTGACAATTAAATTGATTTTTTTTTCTTTTTTAGTTTTGAAAACGTATATATTTTAAGATTTTGCATTTTTTTTTGCTGTATAATATAAAGCATAACATTGATGAAATTAAAAAAATGGTTGTCTTTTCATCTTTATATATTTGTCTACAGAATGTCTGATACTTTTGATTTTTTTTTTTAAATCTTTTAAAACTCCAGAGCAAAACCTATTTCTCAGATAATCTGATAAGATTTAAATGATTAGACAAGGTATGGTTTATAACTTTAAATCACATGATATAAAACACAGTAATATAAAACAGAAAGAAACAATTAACATGAAACCCAAACTTTCTATTCAATGATGTACACAATCATCGCAGAAAGATGGCTTCCGTCTGCCTTATTTGTCAGTTTGACACCATTGAATTTTTTTTAATTCCAATCCTCAGAGTGCTGAGTTCTGCGTCAAGTTCAAGTTTGAAGCGCCCTGTGTTGTCCTTGCCGCCTGAACCACAGGGTGAAGCTCCTCAACAAGAGCAGCCTCAGAGACTGCGCCAGCCGTTCAAATTCTGGCAGTTCTTCTCACAGTTTTTACGTGCTTCCCCAAAATAGTAAAGTATAAAATGTTTCTCTACGGGGAGTGCAACAAGCAGAAATTTTGTATCCAGAATGCTGACCCTTAATTGAAAATATTCTAGATGTACATGTATATTTCTATCACCATTGGAGCTCTTTATCCATCATGCCTAAATCCATATGGCTTGTTTTCAGCTAACAAAAACTGAAACAAGACAATTTTAGACATGCCTTCAGATCTTTTATGCTATAAGAAAGTCTTGGATTATACAAAGATCAAAAGCTGCTATGCCGTTGTGTTTTGCAAAAACTTATCATGGCTTACATTTCTGATCTACTGAAACAATCAGTATCCTTAGTATTGGTTCTCTCCAACTCTTTGTTTAAGAGTGTTGCAATACAATACAAATATTTTCATTTTTTTTTTAATTTTTTTTTAGAATTAAACAATTTCTGCCATTACATGAAAGAGTGAAAAGTGTTCTGAGAAATTTGGACTTTTCAGTCACAGTGCTTGCTCAAATGATAGGTCTTTTTAAAGTGGACAAATGTACAAAAATAAATATGATATTGTGCGAAATCATTTGGTCCCTGGGCAATTTTTGAAATAGCCATGCAAGGCAGTGGAATCAGCCTCTGTAGATATCATTGATTCCATTTCTTCACTCTACCAAGTACGTAAGAAACTTACGAAAGCGATGTTATGTATTTGAACTAATGTATCGTGGTGTATTGTATATAAAAACATAAATTTTTCTCATAATGATATATAGTGGTCTCTGCCTAAGAACCCGCCCTCGAGAGACAAGAAAAGCGGGTTCCTAGAGGGTGCAGGTTCTAACGGCTGGAGAGAAAAGATGTGCCTTGAAATCAGTTAACAAGTCTTCAAAAAATAGTAATCTGTGTTTCCCTGAGTTGTTGGGGACCATTAGTTCGCTATTTCCAAACATTCAAATATTGAGATAATGCACTCACAGCTATGAGTCTTTAGAATGCATTGATTGGTTAAAAAAAAAATTATTCATTGTTCGCAGTTTAAAGTTTGATGTCTCTGTTTCTGGAGGGAAGAAAATAAAACAGAATCTAGGAGAGGCATACTGACACTGACTCAACCAGTGTGAAAGAAAAGCAGCGGTGAAAGCTGGGATGGAACCCATAGCTCTCTCAATGAAGAAAGGGAGAGAGGAGACATTTGCTGAGCAACTGAGAGGAGTGGTGAGCGGGATTTTTAAAAATTAAGATGCTCACGTTTAGTGCTCAGTGATTTGATACCTACCCATTCTTGTATAACCAAACAACTGCTTGTCTACCTATGGTTTTTATCTATAAGAGCAGGCCCTTGTTACAGGGGCAGGGGGTCTGTTCACATCTGAATGTAGATTTGCCTGATTGTTGACCCACCGGCGACGCGTGACAATGAGATGGCGCAAAGAAGATTTCTCTGATCTTTTTTTTTTCTTGGCACATGCTCTTGTCCAATAGGGTGAGCGGGTGCAAAGACGGAGTGGGTTTGAAGCGGAGACCACTGTATATTTATATATCTATATTGTATATAATTGTTCGGATAAACAATACCGGTACCAGTGCTGTAAATTTGGTCCTGGTATTTCCATCTGTGATCTGTTAAATAAAAATGCCGCTTTGACTTTCATCGCTGTATCAGGAGATAGAAACTTAATGACCATAGCTGTGTTGCTCGCAACATTTTGAACAATGTTCATTACTGTATGTCAGTTAATAGTCCAAAAGTTCTAACTGTGTCGTATAGACTCGGTTTCTGTCTGTCTGTCTCTCTCTCTCTCTCTCTCTCTCTCTCTCTCTCTCTCTCTCTCTCTCTCTCTCTCTCTCTCTCTCTCTCTCTCTCTCTCTTTACATTATAGAACTGTTTTAAACAAGTTGTTTTACCTCTAAGCCATGTTGCCTTATATAGGTTTTATGCATTACTGTATTGCTAAAGCTTAGCTTAGGTTTACAAAGAAAAATAGAAGTGTTTGTGAATGAATAGCAAATAAAAAAGAATCTCAACTTTTTAACGTGCAAAAAATATTCAAAGTTAAATTGATCAACAGTTGTATTTTATTAATATAAATTTTATTATATAAATTACATAACCTAGACTTATCTTCTGTCAACCAGACAGATGGGAACTGATTTGTTCTTTTACTAGATTTTATCTTTCTGAAGTAAAAAATTTTTTTGAATTATCATTAGATTTTTTTTTAGAAATTGTTAAATTTGAGATAAGCTTATACATGTAATTGTATATGAAATAAAATAGACTTACTCTTCTGTGTATTCATGTGTTTCTAAGCTTGACTAAGATAGTTGATAAATATGCCTAATTCTTGTTTTTAAAGCAAAGCAATGTACAATGTATGCCATGTCAGGGCACTGTTACATCTACGAAGGAAAGAGACAATGTTCTGAAATAATATATTTTGAACTAAAAATATCACAAGATTAGAAAAGCTTTCTTCATTCGAAAGGGTTGAGTCAAATGATTCATGTATAAAAAAGCATGGCTTGGAATGAAAATGACTGCATGAACAACACAAGCAAGAAATGAAAAAAAAAAAAAGAGATCTATAAAGATAGATAAATAGAGAGAGAGAGAGAGAGAGAGAGAGAGAGAGAGAGAGAGAGAGAGAGAGAGAGAGAGAGAGAGAGAGAGAGAGAGAGAGAGAGAGAGAGAGAGATCCATAATTATGTTCATTCCTGTTTTTCAAGCAAATAACAATGTTGCTGATATATCTAACCTAAAATACCCTTTCGAATGAAGAAAGCTTTTCTTTTCAGTTAAAGATTAATGTTCTAAGCTCTCTGTTGAGGTTTTACCTCAGTTGTTTTTTCTCTTCAAAGTAAAATGCTTGTTTGTTGTTTTTTTTCTTGTTCAACGCCTTTTTTAAGTTCTTTTGTAATCAATTTTTATTTATTTGAGAGAAAAAAATTACATGTAACTGCTTTTGTAGGTCAAACATTGTCAGACCAGAAATTTACATGTAATTAAATTTAATCTGCAACTACTTCAGTCATTTCAGTAACTGAGTAAAGTCAGTTGTCATTTTTGTGTATTTATTTGTGTTGGTCAAAGTGTTCTTTAAACTGTTTTCTGTTGCGATTTCTTATTTTTATTTTTAACAAAAATGTGAGCTCCAAAATCTAGATGGCACTAGTCATTTAAAGAGTGGATTTTTTTTTTTAATTATTAAGTCCTTTCAAAGGCGGTCTCAGTTAGTTCTCAAATTAATTGACAAATCTGAATATTTCATCAATTTCAAACCCATTTTCTGAAAATTCTAAGGCCTTGCTGCTAAAACTGAGTTCATAATCATAATCCCCAAAACTGGACCTTTACATTGATATGTATATGGTACATTACATTACTGTAACAAAATTTGTACCCGGTCCATAATCAGTAAACCACTATTGACTAGAGTACAATTTATGAAGTCCATCATAAACAAATTCAAGTCGTTAATCTTAAAACAGTCTCTTAGTTTATGAATTTCCTCTACTGACTATGTTCCTTTTTTTTTTTTTTTCACTGCTGGCAGCTTAGTTGTGTAAACCGATGGTGATGTTCCACTCAAATGTGATAATAGTAATAATATATTGCATTTATATAGCGTACTTCCATGAACTATCATACTCAATGCGCTTATAACCACTTTCCATTATCATTACTACAAGAGAAAAATAATTATATAATGTTGGCACATAACGGTATTACATTCAAAAGCCACAAGGAATCATTAGAGGTATTTACAACATTCATAGGTTCAATTTCAATTATCAAAAAGGTAGAACTTTAGCATGCGTTTAAAAATTTCCAAGGAAGGTGCCTCCCTTATGTTTACGGAAGGTTGTTCCATACTTTGGTACCAAGATAGTAAAAAGATCGCTGACCTGTTGATTTATAGTTTCTTTTTTATACAACAAGAATGGTTTTATCATCTGAAGATCTAAGACAGTCAGAGATATGTAGGTGCCATCTGATAGAGGCATTTACAGGAAATTATGCACAACTTGTACAGTATTCTTTTTTTTAACAGGCAGCCAATGTAGATGGTGAAGAATAGGGCTAATGTGCTCACGTTTATTCATTCTCATAATAAGCCTTGCTGCGCTATTTTGAACCATTTGCAAGAGATTAATAGTGTTGTTGGAGAGAGATGCTAGTAAAACGTTTCAGTAATCAATTTTGGACAATGGCAAAGATCTAAAAAGGGTCTTGGTCACATTTGCATTTATACAATTTTCCTAATTTGAAAATACAACTTTCTACAAAGGTCATTAACATAGGATTACATTGACATATTTTGATGAAAAAAAACACCTAGATTGATATACTCTTAGTAGTCTTACACTTATTTGGAACCTTTTGAACCCCTCCCCCATTTAACATGTTTTCCCGCATTTATTTAAACTATTATTACAACAGCCAATGATTTCCCCTCGTCCTCCCTTCTCTATCTGTCTCTGGGAGATTGGAGATTATATTTGAACTGCCCCTTAGTTCAAGTATGGTGAATGATCGCCCAGGAGTGGTTAAGCTGTGCTCTTGTATATGTTTTTCACATAGACACAACACAGCTAAAACGGTTTTGTCATTTTCTGTTGGATGTGTATTGTATCATCACTGGGCAAAGCCATTTTCGCTACTTTTGAGTTAATCTAAAAAAAGACTGTTTAATTTCCTTAATATTGGACACACGTTGCTAATATAATAAACCAAAAACCTAGCCCATTTCTAAACCGAATGTTGCAATAGATAGTTCTCCATTTTTCACCTTTAAAACAATATATCACTTGCATTTGGCAAAAGTTACAACTGTAGCCCAATGACAATATTGTAGCATGTGTGGGAATGTCACTGTTACATGTACTAGGGCACAAAAGATTTAAATTACCTAAGACATATCTCACTGCATCAGGGTGTTGTGTAGCTTGGTTGAGTAGACACTCATCCTTTATCTGTCATTTTCATGTAGGCCTGTAGTATTTAAGACTTACGACAAGTTTTTTTTTCCTTAAAACTCTACATCGTAATCCTTTGTAATTCTAAATTACCTGAGCCTGAAATCATTGTGTATGAAATTTTCCTGTGTTGTTTGGTGAGACAATGTAAGTTGCAATAATTATGGATTCCAATAGGCATAAAATCTTTTGAAGTACAGTGTAAATCTATATGTTTCAAAACGTTTGAAATCATTATTAGAACAATTGATTCATCAATGAAAAGGATTTCATGTTGAGGTGGAAGAAAAAAAAGTTCATGTATCAATCTAGTGTTTGGTAAGTGTTCAGTATACATGTATTACATTCGCTCAAAAGTTATATAGCGCCAAAGGGCTGTGATTTCAAACTGGTCTTTATGTACAAGCTGCAGTCAATGTGAAAATTGCAATCACATCCATGTGCTATACCTAATATAATGTGACTAAGATTCAGTTGAAAATGTTTTATAATTTCCTTCCTCTTCTTATGATCCTGAGGTATGTTTGATGCTAAATTCAACAACTTATAAAATATAAAATGTATTATTTATTTAGAAAAGTTATCACAGTTTCATCTAATCGAATCGAATGTTCTTTGTTTTTTTTTCCTTTTGTGCATTAATGGACAAAAAATTGATAAAAAAAATATGAGTCAGATTAGTTACAATTCCCGTCACATGAATTTAACCATAATCCAGTAGATAGACTACTGTATTTCATTGTCTGAAGATAAAAATGGCAAGAAAATAGGAGCATATTTCAGGGTAATTTGTTATCACTAATATCAGTACATATACATGTATTTATCACATACTGATCCAAAAGGGATGAGTAGTAAGTCAACCTTTGATAAATGACTGGGTGGCATACTGTTCCACATTTCCATAGGGAGTACCGGGATGGTAAAAATAGTTTTCTGTATATCATTCTCAAAAGTCACAGCTTTTCAGAGCAAAGTCTGCATAATTAGCCTTGTAAAGGTACATATTCTGTACAACCTGAACTTAAAATATTATGTCATACACATACTTTTTTTTTAAATTTTATGTTTATTCCATTTATTTATTTATAATGTATCATTAACGTATTGCGTATGTTGTATACATTTATTGTTATTGTCATATGTTGTATACATTTTTTTATTGTTATTGTTATTGTATTGTATGAATTAACGGTACCTAGTTGAAATTCCAATCTCTAAAATTTGTCAGATTGTTTGTGATATTAGTTTAAAATGAAATAAAAACTTGCTGAGTGAAACAGTATAGGAAATGAAACGTTGCTTTTTTGTTTCTTTAGTAACTTTATAGTTTATACAGTCATGTTTGAGAGAAACTTATTGCAAAGTACGAGCCATGTCATGTCAATGATAATTGGTTCTTTTGTCAGTGTGAAAGCATCTCTCAGTCATCATCTTTTACACTTTGACAGTAAATCTATGACAATGAGAGAAACATTTTGCTTTGCATGAATATGTTGAAATAACTCTAGCTTTGCTTATTATATTATGATTACCCACAGGTTTTCTAAGAAACTGGATTACCCTATGAATACTATTATTGTCAAGCCATAGTCTTATTTTAGTCTTGCAAAACTTGTACGTAACTGATACTGATAGGAGGGGTTGGGGTGTGTGTGTGTGGGGGGGGGGCGAAAGGGGGGAGTTTGATAGGCGTAATTTGCTTTTCTTTTCAATTATTTAGTGAATTGTGTTTTTCCTAATACGTGGCAGCGGGCTTGTCAAATCAACTTTGTGAACAATGAGACAATATTTGAAATAATAAAAAAAAGAATAAAGTGAGAAATAAAGGCGATGAACTGACTTTTATTAGGTAGCAAGATGGCAAAAGTGTTACCGAAAAAGGACGAATAAACGTCATGGACAGACTACAACTCAGAGAGGACCAAAAAGACTGGTAAGGAGAAAGGTGTACAGTTATATAAGGAATGTTAGTGTAATTTAAGGCAACACAGGGGAAGAAGGAGCTGAGACAAAAATGAAAATATGCCCGGAGAGACATGGTAACAAAAGAGAGACAGACAGGTTAGAGATTGGTGTAAAGATTTTTTGGATGAGGTTTTCCTAGGATGATAATAGGGGTGAAGTCAGACTCTATTTCTAGATCTCATTAGTTCTGCCGTCTAACTATAAAGTATGTTTAGATTCACCAGTGCTCGTAAAGTTCTGTGGGTTTTTCATACAATGTACTGCAGAGAGACATTCTTATGCCACTGTTTTCTAATACTATATCTAGTTTATTGGGGTGCAAGTACAATGTGTTACGATTAGTCCTTGTTTGCAATTTTCCAATTGCATTAAATGCGCAATTTTTTAAGCGGGCGATACATGATTCAGGTTTAGTATCCACTCCGTGTGGTTATAGATTGTTGAGATAAATACACGCCACACCAAAGATTTGTTTGAGGGTCTTTATTAGTAATATTACAGTACACTTTTAAAACAATAAATACTTTTATGATTTATCAGTGTTGTGAACATTTAGAAGTTGTTACTATGTGGTTTAAAAACGAAAGTGATAATAACTAAACATGATAGCTTGATTAGGTTCAGCATAAGGAAAAAAACAACAGCGTATCTGTTTTAAACTAGGAATTAAGTTGTACATTTATAATTGCCGGCTCATTGAGATTTTATCTGTCGTGCTTCACAGTGCCTCGTCTGTTTTCTGATGTCCTTTACTGTGTAGGCGTTTTAGTAACAATCGATGTCAGCATTCATTTTGTTAAATTCCTACAAAGTCCCCTCACTGTAAACCCTCAGTCAAGCAAGTAAGCGACGTTTCTCCGTGCTTTAGGCTCTAGATCTTGATCGCGAGCCCATTGACATTGTTGGGAATCCCCCCATCGGCGGCCTCATGGACCGGCTTCCCGGCATGCCCTGCATGGCCCCCATCCCAGGGAACCCGCCCCCCATGGAGGAGAAAAAATTCCTCGAGCGTGAGGTGAGGGGGTTACCCATGCCGGCCATTCCTGAACCAAATGGATTCATCGAAGGCGGGAAGCCCGAAGATCTCCCAAAAGGCGAAGATGACATGAAAGGGTTGCTCATGCCGGGAAACCCAGACCCTGACATGAAAGGGTTCCCTCTGTTTCCAGATCCAAACTGACTACTGCTGCCCATGAACGGCATGCCCGGCTGGTTTCCGAAGCCGCCTTGTCCAAACTGAGAGGGCATTCCGGGGAAACCCCCCATCTGGCTCATCTGGGGCGGCATGCCGGGCATGTTGCTAGGGAAACCAAACTGGCTGTTGCCACCACTGCCAGGGAAGCTTGAAAATGGATTTTGTTGCTGGAATGGATTCGATCCCATCATCTGGTTCTGATTGGGCTGACCAAAGCCCATACCTTGCGGCCCTCCGGGCATACCTTGAGGTTGGTCAAAGGGGTTTTGTTGCCCCGAACTAAATGGTCTAGACGAGGGGTTAGAGCCGGAGGAACCAAATGAATTAGACGATGAAGATGGAGGTCCCAAAGGAAACGAGCCCATAGATTCGAAAGGTGACGGTTTAAGGTCTAGATCCGCGTCAAAGTCATCGGAGCCTGACGGTGGTGGAGGCTCCATCGCTGATGTTATTCTCGGTTCAGACCCAGCTCCTGGCGGGATAGGGAAGGAACTTGGTGAATCAAACGGGTTACGATTTGGGGGTCCTCCAAAAGGATCTCTACCCTGTTGCCCAAACGGATTTTGGTTTTGTTGTCCAAATGGATTCTGGCCTTGTTGGCCGAATGGATTTTGATTTTGTTGTCCAAATGGATTCTGGCCTTGTTGGCCAAACGGGTTTTGGTTGGGTGATCCAAAGGGGTTTTGACCTGGTTGCCCAAATGGCATCTGGTTTGGCTGCCCGAAAGAATTCCCATTGGTTTGTCCAAATGGACTGTTACTGGAAGGACCAAAAGGATTTTGATTGGGCTGGCGCTGCCCGAAAGGGGGTTGGCTTTGTTGGCCGAAAGGGGATTGGCCAAATGGGTTCTGACCTGGTGGTGGGAACTGATTTTGGTTGGGCTGTCCAAACGGAGTTTGACCTGGGAGCCCGCGAGGGTTTTGACCCATCCGCACTCCTGGCGGAGCTCCGAACGGCTGCCGATTGGGCATCCCCATCGCCTGGCCTCCTCCCGGGAACTGCTGAGGCATCATGCCGGGCGGAAACTGCTGCCCCCTGGGAGACCCAAACTGCTGAGGGCCGCCAAACGGCTGGCCACCCGAGCCTGGGAACTGAGGACCCCCCATCATTGGATTCCCTCCAAACGGGTTCCCATTCATTCCTTGGGGAGGCCCGCTGGGAGGTCTGTTTGGCATTGGGAATGAACGAGAGTTTGGTCTGTTGGGCGGCGGACCCCGCGCCACTGAACTCGATGGAATGGCCATCTGCGGTCCCATTGCCCAAGATGGCGGTGATCCGTTTCCGCTCGAGGAGCTGGAGGATTGGCGCCTCACACGCCTTAACTTTTCAAACCTTGCGGCTGGGTCTTGGAATAGAGACGCTTCGCCTTTTCTTCTCTCGATGGCGTCATTTGTACTAACCTATCTTTCTCAGAGGCCATGTTCGTAGCAACAAAAGCTGTCATATTTTCGTCATTATTGTCTGACTTGCTTGTTAAATCCAGCGCTTCTAAAGACTGTCCAGCAGGGATGACTTTACCAGTTTTAATAACCCGCGGGTCTCCAAATATACCACTAGCTGTTTTTGAACCATTGCCTTCAACTTCCATTTGTGACCCACCGCTGCTGGTATTGGATTCTGGGAGCTGTCGGAGTTGACCTTGATCTAGATTTTCACCAGGGCTATCAGAAACCACTGTTGAGATGCTAACGTCTGTTTCGTTAAAACTTTCTGTTGCGTTTGCTGGATCCGACTCAGTGGCGTTTTCGTTTATGGATTTGTTAATTCCGTCTGTTCCCAAAATGTTCAAATCATTAACATCAGAGCTATTTCCATCCATATTCTGCAGTCTGTCGACAGATGAAGAGTCTTTTAGCCCGGACACAGGAACGGGATTTACATTCGCCAAATTGTTGTTATAACCCTTTCTCGAACTTTTGAAAACCCCTTTTCCCAAAACTTTATTGCCTTCGTTTCCAAAATCCCTGTTATCCTCATTTCCTAAATCTTCGAAACCCCCTAGCCCTGCACCGATTAAACCTGAGCTGTACGCCGCATCGTCTAGAATATTGTCTGCGTGTCCCCTGGCGGACCCCAGCATGTCTGACCACTTGAACACGCCTCCTGTGTCGATGGCGTTCAGCATGTGGCTGTAGCTGGACAGCCAACCGCGCTCCGAGGGGATCTTGGGTTCCCCAAACCCTGGCACGAGATCCCTCTGAGAAGGATCCTCGTTGAACGGCTGGAAGGGATCGTCGAGCTCTATGTTGTAGCCCAGGGTCTGGCGGTCCTCGAACGTCTGCTCAAACTCGTTCATACTGGCCAGAGCGTTCCCCATCAGGTCTTGGAAAATGGCGTCAACGTCTAGGGTTGTGGTACCTGCGCGGTCGATGGACAAGAATAGGAACGTTTATTAAGACAATTTATTCTTGCATTATTCTTTCGAATGCATGATACGAGGATGTTCCAATCAATACACAGGGGAACGTGTTTTTTATACCAATCATATTTTTTACCTTGTCTTTATGGTTGCCTGTCCCATAGATTTTCAGGGAGTTAGTCGATATTTTCGTTTGTCTATCTCTGTCTATATCTCCCCATCACTCTCATTCTGTATTTGTCTGTCTGTCTGTCAATGTCTCTCTGTCCGTTGGTCTGTCTGTCTGTCTCTCTCTCTCTCTCTCTCTCTCTCTCTCTCTCTCTCTCTCTCTCTCTCTCTCTGTGTGTATCCGCCTGTCCATGTCTTCTCCCTGTCTACTATTTCCTCTTTGTCTCTCTCCCTCGCGCGCTCTCTCTCTCCCTCTTATTATTTTTAGATTTTCAAACACAGTGTACAAATTCTTTGACAACCCCCTGAATCTATGGAGCACAAATGACACTTAGTCATGATTGAGAATCAACTTGATGGGGAGATGTGCTTTATTGAATAGTAAGAAAGTACGTTCACATTAAAATTTTTTAGAAACTGGAAATGGAATGAACAAAGTTACGTCAAAGTTATCATTGCAAATAAAATTGCTGGCAAAATTAATCATTTATTTTATTGATAGATCCTAATATTTGTCCCATGCATTTAATGTATTTATCTGCCTATCTACATGCATAATGTTATTGTTATTTTTCTTTGTCATTGTTTTCTTTTTTTCTGCCCTTTTTTGTCATCTGTCTTGTATCTGTGTATGTCTGCCGTTCACACTGTTGGTCTTGGTCTACCACAATCTATCTTGGTCAGTCTCTAACTTAAGTGTCTATATCTATTGAACCAAAGTCCTCTGTTAATTGCTTGAACACTGTTGAGCTAGTCCAGGCACAGTATTGCAGAACGCCGTGGTAGACAGTTTTCATAGTTGTAATGGTAAACTCGTCTCTAATAAACATAGTCATGTATCTAATGATACTTACCGTGTTTCTGGCTGTCAATTTCCTCGGATTCCACGTAGAAAATGCTGCTGTGGTTATGTACAACCCAGGCACTGAAACATGAATTAGTTAATGTAGAAAACAGAGTTTGATGCTGCTGCTGTACTAATACAACATGTGCTACTACTACATGTACTAATGTAGAAGGGTTTCCGAAGTGGAAACAAGAACTCAGCATTATTTTAGAGCACACCTACTCAGGTAATAAGGACCCTAGCGGATACATGTGTGCACGTTTTGAAAAAGTAGTAATTGTGAGAAAAAAAATACGCACAGCTAGGAAACTGATGGAAATGTTATGTTGTTACAGTACCTGCTGTGTGTTGTCCAGATCTTGAAGATTCTTCCTAGAATGAAATGCCTCCTTATCTCAGCGTAGGCCTGCTTCCACTGTTCATTTCTCTGCTCTAACTCTAGCTAGATCTAGAGTAGGTATCTCTCTAACTCTCACTGTCTCTCACTGAGACCCTCTCGACCGACCGCTTTTCACTATATGAGCTTGTTTACTTCGTGCTCAGTCGCTCCTGAAATACCGCCCTTCCTAGACGTCACTTCCTGTCGAGGGGGCGTAATCGATCCTACCAATAATCAATCCTGTACATGGCTCAATTCGAATCCACTCACTACAGGAAACGATGAAAATAACACAACTAAAGGTTGTAAAATTACTGAATAAACTGTTTGGGAAGTCCTTGGTTCAATCAGCGAATGGTCCGCCTTGATTCTTACCAATTAAATCGGTTTGAGTACAATGTAACCAACCGAGTCCAAAATCGTTGCCGATGTTAGACGTTAAGCAACTAAGGACCTAATGAAGTACATTATGCTATAGTCGCCTCTATTGTCTTTTCTATTGACACCGACAAAATATAGATTAAAGCGCACCCAAATCCCCCAGCATCCTTCTACATACGTAGTCTACTACTAGTATAATGCATTAACTGTCTTAGGACATCATGGGCACAACATAACCGTTACCGTGCTGACGTGCCGTAAAACAAGCTCACTCACTCACTCACTCACTCACTACTCACTGGAACTTGACCTTCTCGTGGTTGTAGCCGTCCGGCGTCCAGGTCACCGTGATGTTCCTGCGGCCGTGCTGAGCCTTGGCGTGGACCACGTACTGACCCTCTACGGCGTTGTGGACGACCCGCTCACAGGTCCCCACCAGCACGTCGTCGCTGCCCGTGAACACGCCGGCCACATTGCCCATCTGGTCCACGGCCACCAGCGAGAAGCCCGTCACGCTCAGCGCAGATTCGCCCACAGCTCGGAGGGTGACTGGTCAACGGTAAGAGTGGGGTGAGTTACGGTGTTAGTCCTAGAGCAGAACTGGGTAAGACTAGAGTGCAAAGTGAGTTACTGTGTCACTGCTAGAGCAGTACTGAGTAAGCTAAGAATGCAGTGAGTCCACAGCTCGCAGGGTGACTGTCCAACGGTTAGAGTGAAGTGAGTTACTGCGTTACTGATAGACCAGTACTGGCCACGGGTTAGAGTGAGGTGAGTTACTGTGTTACTGTTACTGGCCAAGGGTTAGAGTGGAGTGAGCTACTGTGTTACTGTTGCTGGTCAACGGTTAGAGTGGGGTGAGTTACTGTGTTACTGTTACTACCCAAGACTAAAGTGGAGTGAGTTACTCTGTTACTTTTACTGCGCAAGAGTAGAGTGGAGTGAGTTACTGTGTTACTGTTACTGCGCAAGACTAAAATGGAGTGAGCTACTGTGTTACTGCGAGATCAGTACTGAGCAAAGTAAGAGTGGAGTGAGTTACTGTGTTACTGTTACTGCGCAAGACTAAAGTGGAGTGAGTTACTGTGTAACTGTTACTGCACAAGAGTAGCGTGGAGTGAGTTACTGTGTTACTGTTATGCGCAAAACTAAAGTGGAGTGAGTTACTGTGTTACTGTTCCTGCGCAAGACTAAAGTGGGGTGAGTTACTGGGTTACTGATAGAGCAGCATTTGGCAAGGGTAAGAGTGGAGTGAGTTACTGTGTTACTGCTAGAGCCGCACTGAGCAAGGGTTAGAGTGCAGTAACTCACTGCAAGAGCGGTTATGGCCAAGTGTTAGAGTGGAGTGAGTTACTGTGTTACTGCTAGACCAGTACTGAGCAAAGGTAAGAGTTGAATGAGTTGCTGTGTTACTACTAGAGCAGTACTGGCTAAGGGTTAAAGTGCAGTGATTTACTCTGTACTGATAGAGCAGTACTGAGCAAGAGAAGAGTGAAGTAAGTTACTGTGTTACTGCTATAGCAGTATTGGCTAAGGTTTAGAGTGGAATGAGTTACTGTGTTACTGCTAGACCAGTACTGACCAAGGGTTAAAGTGCAGTGATTTACTGTGTACTGATAGAGCAGTACTGAGCAAGAGAAGAGTGAAGTAAGTTACTGTGTTACTGCTATAGCAGTAGTGGGCAAGGTTAGAGTGGAGTAACTTACTGTGTTACTACTAGAGCAGTACTGAGCAAGGGAATCTCATGATTTTCAGAGAAAGTGAATCTCTCTTCTAGTTTCACATCACCAAGGTTCCCAAAAGCAATTGTGGAATGCCTATGGCTTGGCCGGTCACAATAAACTGACACCGATCTAATCAGTAGGGCAAAAGGCAGCCTTTATAGGGACTTAAATCAGATTTGATCTGCCAACTGAGCTCCTTCCCTCCCCCTCCCTTTCCCACACCTATTTGGGCCGTTTTTGTAACCTATCTCCTTGCTTAGTTCATCTGAAGAGACATAACATCATGATTAAGAACAGAACGAAGAAGTTTTAAAGGGTTTACTTCCCCTTTAAAGTTTCAATTCTATGACTAATACGAGTACAAAATAAATAAAAAAAATTCTATATTTAAATCGATAGCCATCGAGGTGCAGGATCATCATCATCATAATCATTATAATTTTAATGATGATCAGAATATTAACAGCAACAATAACAAACAAAACAACAAAAATAATAATAATAATAATAACTCCAAATAAGCTCCACCAACATGAGCCAGGCTTACTGTCAAATCCATTGGTCCAGTAGGTAGAGTGATTGACATGAAGATCGATGGTGTAAAGGTTCGCTGCTGGTCTGGGGGCACACAACCCACCACACGAGCCCTTTATATGGACAGGTGGGCGATGGAGGACAGGTCTGACGAGAAATACGACACAGGGTAGTGTTTTATTACAGGCGCGTGCGTTGGGCTTAAAGTAAATTTAGAATAATCATTGATAGCAACAGGAAAGGGCCAGGTAATAGTATGCGCTCCAAAACTATTTGACAGGAAAATATTTAGATTTTTTGAATAATAATTATTTTCGGGCGCATTTAAAACTAATTAATATTGTGCACCAGTTTATAATTGAAGGAAAAAAAACAACAACAACAACATAAATTCGTGCACTATACTGAAAGTGTTATTAACTCTATGACTGGCATTAAAATACGGAGCGAATAGGTTCAATAGAAAGAGTGCGTAGCCTGTAATCAACAGTTCCTGTTTCGAGTCCAAATAAGGCTGTCGTGTTACCTATCGGTTGAGTCAGTGGTTCGATCTACGCTTTTTTAGCTAATGAGATAACGTTATCAAAAGTTTGAACTATAACAGGCTTATGAGTAGACCATTGGTCCTTATGTTATTTTTATTTTATGACCGGACTCCCAATCTCTAGAGATTTTGTTTTTATGCTTCATATGTACAGATAGAACCTTATCATGCTGTTGGTGGGTTTTTTTTTCTGGTTTTACCAAAGCTGTAGATTTTTTTAATGTCGCCTCACGATTAGTTGGTCATACAAAAATATGACTGGCTCAGACAGAAGCCCGCATGCCTTGGCATCACGTAAACTTGTCAGGTGTTAGCCTTAAAACCCTTCCTACAGATAGCTTGAATTGACTCAAGTTGTAGAGCGTTGGTCTCCGCATGGGAAGGTTCGCAGTTCGAATATTACGTTCGATTAAAAGTGTATGACGGGATGAGACAAAAGTCTACCTTCTCTGTCAACACGAAAACTTGTCAGGTGTTAGCCTTAAAATCCGTCATAGAAATAGCCTAGTTCCGGACATTGGGGGAATGGAGTGGGGTGAGGCCGAATGATTTAAGTGGTAGAGCTTTGGCCTCCAGATCGGGAGGTCCGTGGTTCGAACCCCACGATCTATTCTAAATGTATTAAAATTGTCCGAAATTTGTGGCCTACTGGTTGGGTAGGTGTCAGTAAAATGTGACTGACTGAGACTGGTCTCCTCGCCCTGTCTCGTGTCTGGTACCTTAATACATAAAATTGACAGACATCCTTCTTGGGGCTCGTTCACAATATAGTCTATAAAGTTCTGACGTTGGACGTTAAGCAACCAGCTCAACTCCACTCATGCTGGCATTCGACATCACAGAACCAAAAACAACAAAATATTATTTTAAAAAAATAATAATAGTATTTAAAAAAAAACAACAATTAAGAACTGTTTAGAGGCTTAGTAAACCGACAAGCACTTATTTACTAGCTGTGTTGTGGAATAACTCACCGGTTACAATACATCTTCCGCGCGGCAGTGTTTCCGGTCACCAGCAGCGATCCTCTGCTGAAACCTTCTATCCCAGAAACACACAAAACAAAGATGGCCGCCACTGGCAGCAGACGTTGACGAGCCATTATGCCGGATGGCGAAGAATTTTAA
>RQTK01001283.1:0-99088 GCA_003991915.1 Elysia chlorotica
GCTGGAACAGGATCAGTTGTATGTGGGGTGGCTGGAACAGGATCAGTTGTATGTGTGGTACTGGTAGCTGGAACAGGATCAGTTGTATGTGGGGTGGCTGGAACAGGATCAGTTGTATGTGGGGTGGCTGGAACAGGATCAGTTGTATGTGGGGTGGCTGGAACAGGATCAGTTGTATGTGGGAAGGTTGGTAAAGGGTCTCTAGTATGCGGGGCGGCACTTTCAGTTATGACTTGAGAGGAATTAATTTCCATGATGAGTGTTTCCCCATTCCCCTTCCAGACATCTAAGAGGCTGTTCAGCCGTTTCATTTTTGCCTGATATGCTGATGTGCCCAAAAGAGAGAGGTATGCACTTAATTTCTTTCATCATTCATGAGGTTAGCAGCCTTTAAAAATTTTCCCTCCACAGTCAGCGTCTTTGAAGTGTAAACAACTGGACATTCTTCAACATACCCCTCTAGTGGTGTGATTGGTGCAGGGGGCATGTTCCTACTGAACCTGTGACCAGATGATACTTTCTCATAGATACACATTTTGAAATATTGGCGCAGGGCAAAAATGTGCCTGCATTGTAATTTCAAATTTATGAAAAATTTGCAGCTGCATGCTGCCACGGTAGTCGTATGGGCCATATCTGCAGAATAGTTGACCACATGCCTGGTTGGATTGGAAGCAGTTTCCACAGAATAAGCAATCTTCTTTGAAATTTGATACTGGTGAACAACCAGCTTGGCCGCAAATGTTGTCAAGTTTCCATATATTTCTCTTATGGTAGCATCCGAATCCTTAGAATTATAACGAGTCTTTATTGCTTCCATTGTTGAATTCGCGTTGGCTGCTCTTAAAAGCATATTGTCATAACTGTTCAAAACCTCAAGAGCCTCACTGAGACTCATCTTTGTGTTCATGAATGATTTAATTTTGCCATGGTAGAACTCTAAGTGATTAGTGGTCGTCACTGTCAACTGTAGAACATCTAAGTTTTTGTACTTAGCCCACATCTCAGGACAGTTCCACCACTGGCTCCGAAAGTAGTCAATGATAGGGGGAGGAGCATGGTCTATTAACTCATTTTGGAAGTGATTATTATTTCTCTCTCAGTGAGTGCTGAAACTTGCTGGTCAAACAGGTCATGGAGCGCTTTGACCTCATGGGCAGTCAGTCCCTTTCCCTGGAGGGCTCTCTTGATAGCCTGCTTGATGTGGAAGCGGCACAACAATATTTCTACATGTGGCAAGACTCTTTTTATCGCAGCCACCTCCGACATATCTTTGTCCACACAAAAAATGTGTTCGTCATGGTGTTGTCATATCTCTCCGCTAAGAATTCAAGACATTTCGAAATGAGATTTGTGTCTTTATTTCGCATAAATGCACGAAGCACGGGATGTCCTGCTCCTATTATATTTAATAAACGATCGTACAAATCTTTCACAGTTCCTGAAATTTTTTGATGTTTTTCTCCATCAAATATTTTTTCATACCGAATTTGATTTCTTAGAGACTCTGCATTTCCCACATGCATAAGATTATCTAATTCTTCTTTAGTAGTACACATCAGAAATAATTGCCCTCAGCTCAGCTGCTCTTTTTTCTTTTTCACTGATATCTTTCTCAGACCTTTTCCTTAAATTGTTATCCACCATCTTTTCTTTGATTGCTTGGTGTACATCTTTCTCACTTTCTTTGCTTAAATTATATAAGCTGACAGCATTCTTTCGACTTTTTTCCATAACCTCTCTCTGCTCACTTTCACTCAAACTATTAAACCAAGTTGTAGTATCATTTCGCTTCCACATTATAGTAGTAGATCGTAAATGTAAAGAAGCTCTTTTGCGCTTATTCATATCATAGTCTAGATCACCAAACAGCCTTCACCTGTAAGATTTGTCATTGGGCAGGTGTCTAGAATTTTTTTAACATCTTGCCTAATCTCCCCACCAAAAATCCCTCTTCCAGAAAATCACACAACTGCCTTTCTAAAACCTTGTAACATTCTCCAACAGCTGTCTTAAAGGTGTTAAAAACAATATCAATGGAACATTTTTCATTAATAAAATTAATGGTACAGTCATCTGTGAAAGTAAAATCTTTAAACACAGCCTCCAAATCAATATCATCTAAACATGATGCAGACAAATAATGATCAAATGCTGATTTTAATTTTTTAGCATACATTGGAAAAGAACTATAGCCTAGGGTAAAGAGCTATTCATAAGTTTCCAATATGGTCCAGTTATATTACTATTTAAAAGAGATGGCTGCAAGAATAGAAATAACATTTTTATCCTGCAAATCTGCAGTTATACTTTGTAGTTTCAAGTTTTCACTGGAAGCCATATTGGTTAAAAAATCAATAACAGATCCATGATGGCACAATAAAGCAAAAGCATTTTCAAATACATTGTTAAATCTATTATTTGTATGACTTGTAAATTTAGAAACAGTAGAAATTTGCTGACAATAATTAACCCATTCCTGTCATGCCCCAGATATCTCATCTCCACGAGGACCTAAACATTCAGCAGCGGCTCGAATCACTGATTGATAGCAGCGCTTTCTGAAGAACTTTTGAAATGATGAAATTTAGATAAATTATCCCTCCCCAATGGGCCATGATTACTAACTAGCTCCCTTTCAATTTCTGAAACTGCTTTCTCAGTAGCTGTGTAAAGACCTAACAAAAAGTGGGCATTACAATAGAGAAAGTAAGTATTCACCTCTTCAACCTTTAGAACTTCTTTGCGCCAATCATGCATCTTTTTATTAAAAAGCTTCATATTGGCAGCTCTATCAGACATAAAACATTTCATCTTATTAACACAATCCTCAAAAATATCACTTTTAGACTTGTCTTCAAGGTTAGTAGTATCAACTATTTCATTTATTACTTTTTTGGTCTGTTCCATCATACTATTTGCATCATCAGATGCAATATTAGTGAATCCTAAACTTAAGGGTTTACCATTATTAAAAATTAGATGCCTCTCCATGTAGTGCATTTTTTGTCGAGAGGTGCCATCAGATGCAAAAGTGAAGTGCTCAGCATTGTTGACTTCATCGCTAATCTGCCTCTTCACTATTTGATTGCCCTCACGCATCATTGCTAAAGCAGAGGATTTTGGTGGTAAATCTTTAAAAGACAAGCATTGATTAAAAAGGTTATTGGCAACAATTTTAACAACTTTAGAACAGTTGCAAGCGCTTACATTTGCCTCACCCTGAAGAGCCATGTAAGTAATTCTGACTGAATCTTTAAATTTGTTGTGATAGGAATCTTTCAATGAAACAATACTATCTATTTCTTCTTCACTATTTATTTTGTCTAAAGTATACTCAAAACGTTCACATTTTTCCTGTAAAGCTATGCATCTTTTCTTTTGCTTTGACAAATCTTTTTTAAGTATTTCAATCTCTAGAGATAAAGAGTTCTTAAGCGAGCTACAGTCTAATAATTTTTTTTTCAAGGTCTAAACATTTTTTCCTAAGAACACAATTATTTTTGTAAAAGGTAGATTTGTTGATACATTTTAAATCATTACAGAGTTTGGAATTATCTTTTTTTAAAACAGAAATTTGTTTTTTAAGTTCTTTTATCTTATTTAACAACTCAGCGTTTTGAACTTTGACTTCAGCAAAAGATGGTGGTGGTAATGTCTTCGCAGAAGATGATGGTAGAGATGGTCGTGGCTGTGTCATCACTAAAGATGGTGGTGATGACGCTTTCACCAAGGATGTTGGGATAAGTTGCCCCGATGAAGGTGATGATGGCAATGGTGGCCACTCTGCAAGTGATTGGGGCGGCAGTTGAATGGATGAAGGTTTGGCCTTCTCAACCTGCAGTGGAACCTGCCTCGTTTCCTTTTCGATCGGCAGGAAGCACTCATCCAGCAATGTGTTGAATTTGGCGGTGTTTCGCCTATCCTTGGCGAGAGTTATTTCTTTCTTCTCTGCAGTCTGAAGAATTCGCCGAAACTCAAAATCACTTATTTCATGTTTGTCCAAGGACAGATCATTAAAAACTGCATGAATTTTAGAAAATTTAAACCCCTCCCTCATTATCCAAGGGGCAGTCCAGTCGATATCTCAAGTCCAATGATGCCCAGAACCAGACATATTAATAGAGTGTCTATGTTGGCTGAAGGCTCAGTGCATAGGCACTTTTAACTTCTTGACCCCTATCAAATTTGCAGTCAAAACACTTGAGATTCCTGCTGCAAAGGGCAGTCTTCTATGTTAGCAAGGCACTCAAGGTTTCTGATGACAGGGGTGGCCTGAACTCTGTGTGGTTTTTCCTAACCATGCTGAAAACCCTTTCACTCTCTGCATTGGAATGAGGCAGACAACACAGACCCTTCATCATTTTAGCAAGGTTGGGAAACTTCTTCTCACCATCCTTCAACAAAATCTGTCCAATCATAAACCACTGTCTGTCCACTCTCTTCTCTTGCAAAAACACAATGTCGGGTTTTCACTCAGCAACAGTCTTTACCAGTTGGGTAGCTTTTGACCTCCCACACTTCAGGTCCTTAAAGATTTTAGTCAGGAAATGCTGTTTTTAGAAGGGGAATGAGGTGGTCGAAAGCTGACACTGGCAGATTGTGCTCAGCAAAAAATGTAGAAAGCGAAAGTTCAGCGTTGGTGACTGATTCTTGGTGCTTTTGTACCTGATCGTCAACCAGATTTAACCTTGTTGATGATGAGATTGGTAGATTCTTTTCTTGATGCTTTTTCCAAGCAATGTGACGATAAATGTCATTTTTTCCACCTGATTTTATGCTAAAATCTGATTCACAGACTTTTTATCAAAGACTGAAACCCCACCTCCTTTGGCGGATAACGATTACAAAAAAAACCCCATCTAAATGTAAACTACAGACCCACCCGTCCCGCTCACTCTTCTCTTACCTTAACTCGCGTCGCTGTCGATTTCACTGCTGGAATCACTTAATTCAGTGCTTGCGGTTGGACTGCGGTCTGACTGGGGCGGGTAGAGCTTCGCAGCCTGCACGAAAAAGTGATGCAGCAGTGTTGACGGCTCGTGGGCTGTGGGGAACAAGTAACGACCCAGATACTGGTACAGGTACTTGGACCATATACCTGGTCGCTTGACCCAGGATTTAACGTCCTTCCAAAGGCGCTCAATATTCTGAGTATGGAAGTTGTTGTCCTCTGGATCAACAAAGTTTTTGCTGTGGTTAACAACACAATGTGTGTAACCTAAGTTCTTGATATCGTGGTACGAGCGAAAAGCGTCACTGTAGATAATTGTGCCAGGAAGTATGTATTTGGTGATCAGGGGCAAGAGTGTCTCTTTAGTGCGGTTCTCCGCGACGTCACAGGTGAGAGGCACTAGAAACTTGCGCTTTGACACTCGCTCGATCCCACCAAACGGCCAGATTTGAGTGGAGAGACGGCCTCTGTTATACTTACGGCGAGTAATGAGCGTCTCGTCGATTTCCACAACAACATCTGGGCCCCCGATCTGCGCTTGCTTTCTGTACCACTCGTTTGTTACTTCGGAACAGAACGAGCGCCAGTCCACAACTGTGTGTTTAGAAAGGCAGAGACACACACTAACGGTTTCGTGATCCCAATGCTTAGAAAGGAAATGATTCACGAAGCACACTATTTTCCAGGCAGGAATGTTGGAACCAGAAAGAAACGTACTCTTGTAATCCGAACTGTAAAAATTGCAAAGCCTGCGCTTCTTAGATTTAGGGATCGGAAAAGAAGCCCTGCTCCGCCACAAGTGGTCTTCCACACGAAATGTACAGGAACCTCCGCACTTGGGGCACTTTATATCCCTAGGAATCACTCCGTGGTCCCTTAGAAACTTTAAGCTGGCTTCTTGATTTTTAAAAAAGGTTGAAATAGCGGTGAAATAATCGAGAGAGCAGTGGGCACATGTAGCCATAACAAACAAGTGAACGAATGATTCAAATCGGGCGGTTCAAAATCGCCGGGTATTAATACTAAAGCAACAAAAATTGATGGTTAAAACACAGCAATATATTAAAGTATTTACAAAGGAGGTAATTTTCTGTAGAAAATTCGGTGATTGCGAACACCACACAGACAAAGGTTAATATTAAAAAAACAGAGTGCATCCTGTGATCCACCCAGGAGTAAAAATTAGGGGGCCCAGGTTTAATAAGCCCCACATCCTTCTCTGTGTTGAAGGCATATTTTGTGCCGCTCTTCTGGAGGAAACAAACGCTGAAGCTGGGCTCTTCTCTGCCTTCATTCAGCTCTATCACCTAAGATGGAGGATTTCTAAAAGAAAGCTTTTATGACTTTCAGAAATAAGGTCCAGCATGTTTGAAGTAAAATAAATGGTACCATAGCTCTCTCATACTTTTCTGTCATCAACGTTCACCACTTGTTTGATCAGTAGACACCAGGAAATATTTGTGTGGGCGAATGGTCCAAATCAAAAGTGAGGTTTTAATGTTTCTAGATACTAGAAGCAATTCTGAGCATTTTGATTTTTATTTCAAGTCGCTATCTCAATTTAAAAAAAATGATGCAGATTTTTGTGAGACAAGTTTTCCAACATTCATGGCAGAAGACGAGTTAACTACGTCCACAATATCCTGTAGACAGTCAACTTTCGTCAGTCTGTATTTTTGCTTGATTAGGCCAAACCCACCGTCAGGACTGAAATTTGGTGTGTCCAGCAACAAGGAAACTCAGGCTGATGGACTGATTTCTCTTGCATGAGGCATCTCCACATTAGTTAGATACCAGAGCATTTGATTATTCTTCTTCTGGCCTGCACAGTTATCTGCATAGTTCTTCTATAGTTCTTCTATATAATTTGTTAAGAATTCATTAGTGTGGGAGTCAAGACGCGGATTTGTTTATATCATACCGGAAGCGACCTCAGGATAGATCTAGAGCCGGACGCCGTCATAATGAATTCCAATTATAAAAAAATGTTTGGTTCTAATAAAGTTCTTACCATGATGAGAAAATCTAATGTACAGTAAATTGTATCAGCATGAGCGTCTCAAAAGAGAAAAAAAAAATCCAAAATGTGCTAATCTTTGAATAAAAACTTTGATAACAAAGCGGGTTTAAAATGAAAATTGAAGAAATTTTCAATGCTGACTATCATTTCTTTCAAAAACTCATCTTTCTTAATTGTGAAATATTTTTTAAGTCCACGTTTGTATAAACAATAAAAATACACTCCGAAAAACTAGTACATAGCATCTGTCCTTGAACTTGATAATAATAATCATGACTCTTCTTTAAAAAAAGTTCATCATTATCGTCCATGTCCAGATAGGCACAGTTCTAGGACTAATAATATGCAAGTCCTTGGAAATGTAAGGGCATTTATCCTCTACAACACACACTTTATTCCCAATGTCTACCAGACGATCGGGAGATGCAGCCATAAAACAGTGTGTCGGGTGAACAGAGAGACCACACTGACTTGTGTGGAGACGAGTGGCCTGTTCCCAAGCTTGAATTGCTACCGCTTCCGTAGCCCTCCCATGCTTGACAGCAGGAACACGGCTGAGGTCTTTTGTGAGCAGCATTGCTTCCGCAGTCTGAAATACAAAATTCAAGAGTCATTTTTTAAAAAACACACTTGAAGAAACCAATTAGTAAGTTCATGTGAATGCACTGGCTTCTTAGTTAAATTTCAATACATAACTATACATACAATGAGGAATACATATATTGTGATAAAAAAAAAAATTATAATAAAGGTGTGGATTTTTTTTTTTTAAGGTACCGGTATAATTCGCATTTGGTAAAAATCAGTTTTATAAAACCCCTTGACTGCCGGTGGGTTTGTAACGCCCTGTGCCGGGGAGTAAATTACTATATATAGACCTATATCTGAAATTTGGCCATAACTGTCTTATTTTACCTCATATCTTTTAGAAATTTTGCATGTACATTCTAAGAAGGATAGTCTGTGTGATTTAGTAAAAGTTTTGTCAAATGATGAATTAATTTTTTTGTGTAAATGATGATTAAGGAAAAAATTGTGGGATTTTTGTCTAGACCAGCACAAAAAAGCCTTATCGACCTATGGAGTACAGAAAAGGAAAAAAAAAGGAAAATATGCATTGTATATATTGTACACAAATTATGTGACAAATAACTACAAGACAAAATCACTTACTACTTACTAGTCACATCCAAAAGACCATCCGTGTGTGATAATCCCGGTAGCAGTCTGGGTAGCAAAGAGCGGGCTTTGAGGGGCAATCTGGGCAGTGGCTTCGAACCTCTTTCCTTTTGATGCCCCTCTTGGAGCAAACAACACGTATCCTAGTGGGTTTTGCTTTTTTCTCAGTAGGTGGAATTGGTGCAAGAAAATGTCTCTCAGTGCACCTGACTTCATCGTCTGTTTGGTCAGGCTGTGGCGGTGCATGACCATCAAATAGCCACAGGGTGACACTCTCAATAAAGTTTAGCAGAGGTTTGTCATAGCCTTCTTTTTTTGCTAAAAGGAAAGAATTACAGAGGCTCATTTGACAGAGATGGAAAAAAAGTTTTTTTGTCCACTTCAATGACTTTTTAGCACAATTATATGGCTGCAGGAGCTGGTCAGTTTTGTCTACTCCGCCCATATTTTTGTTGTACTCGGCAGAAATCTTTGGGCGGCGTATGTTGATATCACGGCGGCGATTTGGCACAGATAATTCTTCATTTCCATGGCTTGTGGACATGTAGACAATGTTTGTGCTCATGTACTTTGTGGCATTTATTACATCATCACCTAAGAGAGACACAGTTGATGAGTTCTCAGAGGGCTGAGCCTGTACAATTTGAGGAGGAATGCTTCTCGCTTGTCGGACAGTTCCGCATGCCAATGTGTTTTTTCCTAACAGGTACAAATAAAGTCTTACACTGCTGTACCAATTGTCCATGTGTACTGTGTAGCCTTTGTTCAGCAGAGGAAGGGTCATGAACATCACAGTCTGCTCGATGAGCAATATGTCTTCCCAAGACATAGAATACAATCTTTGAAATTTAATTCACGCTTTCTTAACTCGATGCTCTCTGTCTTTTAGTCAGTGTTCACACTTTTGCCTTAAAATTAGAACTAGGTAAAACTGTTAAACAATGCATCTTTAATAATTTTAGACATGGCTGCCTAACAAAGTCTTTCTTTATCTTTAATCCAATCTAGAATTAAAACTTACACGACACTACTGCCAGTTTCATGCAGCAGGCTGCAATCTTCAGGTATCGTGTGTTGTTCTTAGGCTGTGTTGTTGTCGCCGTTTGCGTATTCCAAGAGAAATTTCCGCCTGTGCATACATGTGCTAAAAAGTTCTTTCCGCTTGTTTAGTAAGTTGGTGCGAAAAAGAATGTGCACCTTTTCTTCGAAGCAGAGCTGGCATGTTTTTTGTGAGGGTTCTAAAGGGTGGGGTTGAGCTATTATTCTCCATTCTATGTCGTAAAGTTTTTGTTTGTCCTTTAAAGTCCATATGTACTCGCTTAACCTAGTCGCGGAACGTTTGTGATGTAGCCTAAAAGATGAAGTGTGTGAGTTGTATCTAGTTTTAAAGTCTTTCTCAGTTAGGCCTATGTATGATTTTGTTTTTTCTGGGTCGTGTGTTTTGACGGTTGCCTCATAAATTACGCATTCTGTTAAGTCTTTCAACACTTTATTGGATATCAACTACATATATCCAAAAGGGTGGAGGAAAACGGGTACAAAGGAGCAAAACAAAACAAAAATTTCTTGGATCCTGGCTATTGCAGACTCTTTTAAAATTTGAAGATGTAATCCTCATGGCCCTTGCTCTGCGCCATTCAGCCCTTGAACTTTGTTGTATCGTTGTTCTTTGTATTACCTTCACATTAACAAAGTAAAATATAATTTAACAGTATTTTTTTCTTCTTAGCTATGAATGTGTGAACTGCACCAAGTAAATTATATGGGAGACGTTTCTAATTATAATAATAACAGCTCTTATATTGTAAAATGAACAATGAAACTTGAGCAAAATGTAATTGTTACACATTTATCTTAATAGTTAGCAGGCTGATGAATGTTGAAAAATGTTACAGGACAAACTTCACACTTGCCATTTTTAAAATCGTCCTTTGTCTCACCCAAATATTGCCAATCATATTCATAATTCATATAGATTGTTATATAAATGTTGGTACCTTTCGCATGTGACACTTATTTACTCACTTATTACTTTTTATCCTGGATTCTCAATTATTAATTGCAGAATGAAGTTCACATCATTTTTATGCCTGGTTAAGGTCCTCTACATTCCCGTAACATGCACATAAATGGATAATAACTCGTTACAATCATCGTGTAATAGTCATAAACAAAGAAAGAAGATGTGTGCAATTAATTGCTACTGAAAAATCGCCTACCTTCTCCACACTCTACACAAAAATTGGTTAAAAAGTTTGATCCAGAATGTAATAGCACCATACACTTATTAGTTTTATACTTATATTACATTAATGGCAATTGAAAAAAAAAAAGAAAGCACTTAAGGATAGACCAACCTCTCGCTCCACTGCAGATACTCCAATCAATCCACATGACCTTAGGAAATGGTCCACTGGACCGTCATGACTGGAATAATATTATTCCAGGTTGCAAGCTTGGGGCTGCCTCGGCCTCATTAGAAAGGTAGAGAAGAAGACAAAAGAAGAAGATAGAGAAGTAGAGGTCCTGAAAAGGACTGTTTGGTTTTCCCGTAGGAAGCAGCGTGGTCTCGGCTGACAGTCAGAGAGCTCTGGCAAGACTCAGGCTTAGTCCTCCTGGTACTTGCGTTTGAATGCTCGCTTGAAGTCCTTCATTGTATGATGGATCTCAAAGCATTCAATATTATGAAGACCAACATCGCAGGAGCGGCACTCATAGCGAGAGAACTTTCTTTTGGTGGACTCTGAGCAGACAGTGCACTCCCGCTGAGGATGCTGTTTTTTTAGCATCAGGCTTGGGCTCGATTTTTTTTTTAATGAAGTGGCGAGCTGTTAGCCTGAAGAGGGATGACTGTCCGACAGCTGGGAGGGTTCTCAAGCTTGGTGTTATCGGCACAAGTCGTGCGAGCTGCTTTGCGAGGTCACGTCAAAATATGCGGTTGCTCAGTTTCTTGACCGCCGTTGCTTTGTGCACCAAGTATGCATTGAGTACACCAAGCATAAAGAGGTGAAAAAGTGCCTTTTCCCACCACTTCAAGGTGCGACGCTTGAAGGCGTTGTGGCTGACTATCTGGTCGCTCCTATAGACAGCACCCATCAGCTGGTTATACTGGTGAACGGCTTCAAATTTGATAATGGGTTCCTTAGTGACAGAGTTGTTCTTGCCCGTCTCCACCAAGTTGGCCTCATAAGCTGTGGTCAGAACTCCTACTTCCTTTTTGTCCATAAAATGGGCAAAGTTCCATTAGTCAACGTTGTGACCGTGCGGTCACCCTTCTTTAGCTTTGGCAGCATTTCCTTAAATTTTTTGCGGTACTGTCGCATCGTCCCACATGCCAGCGTGTTTTCTTTCAGGTGTGAAAACAGGTCTGGACTTGTGTAAAAATTGTCACTGTACAGAGTTCTGCCACAGCCCAGGTATGGTGTCATTAGCCTGTCAACCACATCGTAGGTTGCCCCGTGCCCTGAAACTTGCTTCTTTTCAGTGTAAAGTTCCAGGTTACAGCAGTAGGCCCAGGTGCTGTCACAAAGTTCGAAAACTTTGATTCCAAACTTGTCTGGTTTATCTGGGTTATAAACCCTAATTGACTTTGGGCCTCGCCAAGCTACCATTGCCTCGTCGATGGCAACATTTCTTCCAGGGTGGAATGTAGTCTTAAAATTTGATAAAAGCCTGTTGACAAATTGCCTCAGCTTGAAGATAGGGTCGTGAACCAGGTCTTCGCAAGCTGGCTGGTCCTCATTGTTTGCCAGGTGAAGGAACGACAGGATCAGGCAAAATCTGTCCTTCACCATGACAGACCCAAAGAAGGGCAGATTATAAACCTCGTCCATGGACCAGTACTCCTCAAGGTTTTCAATAACGATCAGTCCCATGCCTATGATAAGGCCAAGGAAGGCCCACATCTCAGGGACTGTCACATCAACCCACTGGCGGAATCAAGACTTGGGGCAGCGTCTGGGTGGCATATCGATTTGTCTCTCGAGCGATGATTTCCACCATCTCATCGTCAATCATCAGTTTTAGAAAATCAAGTGGAGTGGTGTCGCTCATCTCCACTTGAAGTCCACTAGTCCCAGTGAACTGTAGCTGGTTAGGCGCTGTTGCTCCATCCCTCCAGGCAGTTGAGGGTGCTACATCTGCCTCATTCTCAATTTCGTTGATTTCAAGGGGTTGTCGATGGATAGGCTGCACATAGCGACTTCGAGTTGGGACAAATTCAATTTTCATCCTCCTCAATGTCGGAGTCGCCACCAGCTCGCTGAAACTCCGATATAAAAATATCAGGAGAATCGCTCCCCTCAACGAAGCGACGGAGAGTGGCTTGGTCTTCAAGATTGAGGATCTCCATTTCTCAGGTCAAAGAAGAATAAAGAGAACATTCAGTTTTTCCGAGACGATAATAGTGTTAATTAATCATATAAAAAAAATAAAATATTCCAGTCCAAATCACAAGTCCAAATTCGTTATCCAAGGGGCAGTCCAGTCGATATCTCAAGTCCAATGATGTCCAGAACCAGTGTCTATGTTGGCTGAAGGCTCAGTGCATAGGCACTTTTAACTTCTTTTAATTGACCCCTATCAAATTTGCAGTCAAAACACTTGAGATTCATGCTGCAAAGGGCAGTCTTCTTTGTTAGCAAGGCACTCAAGGTTTCTGATGACAGGGATGGCCTGAACTCTGAGTGGTTTTTCCTAACCATGCTGAAAACCCTTTCACTCTCTGCATTGGAATGAGGCAGACAACACAGACCCTTCATCATTTTAGCAAGGTTGGGAAACTTCTTCTCACCATCCTTCAACAAAATCTGTCCAATCATAAACCACTGTCTGTCCACTCTCTTCTCTTGCAAAAACACAATGTCTGTTCATTCGCTGTACCAAGTGTCGGGTTTTAAACTCAGCAACAGTCTTTACCAGTTCGGTAGCTTTTGACCTCCCACACTTCAGGTCCTTAACAATTTTAGAGTCGGGAAATGCTGTTTTAGAAGGAGAATGAGGTGGTCGAAAGCTGACACTGGCTGATTGTGCTCAGCAAAAAATGTAGAAAGCAAAAGTTCTGCGTTGGTGACTGATTCTTGGTGCTTTCGTATCTGATCGTCAAACAGATTTAACCTTGTTGATGATGAGATTGGTAGATTCTTTTCTTGATGCTTTTTCCAAGCAATGTGACGAAAAATGTCATTTTTTCCACCTGATTTTATGCTAAAACCTGATTCACAGACTTTACAAAGTACATGAGAAGGTCCCAATTTTGATGGTACAATGAAAGCCCACATTTAGTGTAGGCGTCAGAATACTCAGTGTCCAGTTTCGCCTTCTTTGCCAGAGGCAGAGACACGATTTAATAAGAAGGCTCGTGTTTTACTAGATAAAATGGATAAAATTAAGAGTCACTTGATCACTTTTGATAAAATTATTGCTTTCAAAACTGTAAATTAAACAAGAACCAAAAGAGTGCGATAAAATCTCACAAACGTGACAAAGCAGCATCATTGATTACACTGGGTAACAAAGTCAAATTTCAACTTTTTGTCAGATGCATGCATTTTTAAATCTGTTTCTGTATAATTTTGGGTCGCTGATTTCAAATATGGCATCAGTTTTATTCTATCAGGTCTAGATTTTTTGCAATAAGCTACACATCCTCGCTCTCTTTGTACCTTTATAATACTTTATAATACTTTACGCTACATGCTGTACTTCAACAATTAGTAGGCCTATGAGAACATTTTGTTTATAAAAGTATTTACCTTGATTAAAGAGATATAAGTTGCTGCTGCTTTAGTAAAATATCACACATTTATTCTGGAACAAACTTTCGTTTGAGGGATTTCCTGGAATGTTTTTTCCCAACACAGTCACGCTGAATGCTCCAACAGTAATCTGCCATCATATGGATATCCCACCGACCTTGATACCTGTCTTCCATAACTTTCAGGTCCTGATGAAAACGTTCACCTTGTTCGTCACTAACATCTCCCAGATTTTCAGGAAATCTGTCCAAGTGGCTGTGTAGGAAATGCACCTTAATGCTCATGTTGCACCCTAATGCACAATACTTTTCTAACATGTTTTGAACAAGCTCCTTGTAGTTTTCTGACCTCCTGTTTCCTAAAAACTCTCTGACTACAGAAACAAATGACTCCCAAGCGTTTTTCTCAGCGCTTTTTATCGACCTTACAAAGCTTGTGTCCTTGATAAGCTTTCTAATCTGAGGACCGTCAAAAATACCTGCCTTTAGTTTTTCGTAGGTTACTCCAGGGAATGCTTCACATAGATATTTAAAACATTCACCATCCGTGTCAAGCGCTTTTACAAATTGTTTCATTAGACCTAGCTTAATATGAAGGGGAGGAAACACAATTCTTGCACGGTCCACTAGAGGTTCATTGATAACATTCTTCTCTCCTACAGTTAAGCTTGTCCTAACTGGCCATTCTTTCTGATCCCAGTGCCTGTCTTTTGTTCTGCTGACCCAACAAGAAGTTGACCATTTTTAGATCAACACATATGATCCACTTATGTTCCTCATATTTGAGAAGCTCCAAAACTTTTTTTAAGTGTTCGTACTTCTCCTTTAATGAGACAGAGTGCCCAATAGGTATCGCACTAAAGATATTTCTATTGTGCAGCAAAACGCACTTGAGACTTCGCTTAGAGCTATCCAAAAAAAAACGCCATATAATTATATTTAATTTTAAAAGGCTAAAATTTTGTTTTCTTCACAAAGTAAATACTCTTTTTACATTCACAAGTTCAAAGAAGTAAGTTGATATTGTGGACATGGCATGTCAGCTTGACAAAGTCCCCAACTTTAGGGCACTGATTTTCCTCTCTGAAATAAAATGCGAAATAAAAAAGAATTAAATCAAACACTTTCTTAAGAAAACTTTCAATGTGAAATAGAACTAAGGTAAAAATACATGGACATACATGTGTACTTACGCAACAGCTGACGGTGTAGCACTGGAAAAAGTGGAAGAATTATCTTCGGCCTCCGGTGCTTCCAGAAAACCTTGATTGAGCTGGGTTATTGTGCTGCAAAAAAAAATAATTGAAACAAAAATTCCTTGAGTTGGAAACATCTATCAGATGTAGAGTAAATTTAATAAGAGTAAAAATTACATTGCAGGAGGCAAAATCATTTTTAAAAATTCTTTAAATGCAGAGAATTACCTTGGTTTGCACTTGTGGACAGTGTAATAATCCACATTCAGGCACTGGGCAGGCTTGTTTTCTCTGCAGGCAGAGCAGAAACAAGCAAGCCTTCTTGCCTGCAGAACATACTGCCCCAGAGCTTGAAATTGGCGGTACTTCCTTAACCAGGGATGGTTTGCACATCCTCGCCAAGCTCTGTGCGATCGATGCTGTCGACGAGTATGTACTTTCTGGAAATACAGTAATAAAAAAGTATTGAACGAAAGCCCAATTTAAAATCTAAATCATCTGAAGCATACAATTTACCACAAAAATTTGGAGCAAGTCGCACATGCCTTGTCTGGGTACCATAATGAAGTGACAGGTATTCCATCATGTCGAGGGTATTTCTGAAGTAATGCCCTTGGTAGTTCGCTCTCTGAAGGGCTTGGCCTAAGACTCCTTTCTCACCATCTGCCTTGCCCTTACCATGTTCCGATCCATAGTAACAGCGTTGAGGTTTGTGAGGCAGGAGTGTCAAGTCATGGAAGCTGCCACGTCCATGTTTGAAACAAAATTTTAACACATCAAGTAACATGTTTCTATTCTTTAAGGCATCTTATAACTGCTCCATATTGTCATATTATTTATGAATAATAATGTTTTAGGTTTACCTTATATAAATACTGACTTGCAGCTCCATCTCTCCAGATGGTGAGTTTTTTTATGCTCATCTTTTGCCGCAGGATGTCAATTGATCTGTGAGTAAAGTCCTGAACAGCGTGGTGATCATGACCTATGTTGTCACTGAGGAAGATCAAACTCTCCCTCACCATGCTGTCCCCAGATCTGTAAAAGCAGACCACTTTTTGCTATTTTTAGCATACAAAATATCGCCTGATTGTGCAATTAGGTTTCTCTATCCTTTTCTGCCTCAGGTTCAGCTTTAACCCCTCATCAATAATTCCGTCTATAAATATGTCTCTTAGAACATTTTCTTCCGTGACCCTCTCCTTCAAGTCCCTTTGCCTTGATATTTAAGTGTGAAACGTTTTTCTAACTTGTTGCGAGTAGTGTCTTAGCCCATCATTCCTGCCTTGTCTACATTGGTGAAGTTGGAGAGTTAAGCGTGAGACTGACTCAGCTGGGTAGCACGCAAACTCGTCCTGGACGCTGCACCCCAGGTACTTCCTCACCAGAGCCACCTTCTGCGACTCTGTCATAGACTTGTCATCTGCCCAGGCGTGACGGATTTCCCCCTAAAAAATTTCTACCTCGCGCGGGCCACCGTCGCCGTGAAATCTGTGAACGAAGCTCTCTCGGCTGATCTGCGCTGCCATCTGTTCAGCCATGCCAACTGGGTTTTATGTGTACTAAAAATATAATTATGACTGCGCCTATATTCCTACCTAACATCAACCGTTACAGTCGATTTCTACTCTCAGAGATTGTGCCTAACCAACATCCAATGTTGGTTTATCCTACAGTCCTGCCGACAAGGCCAAATGTTGGCTTGGGGATGTTACTCTTACTCGACTTTTTATCGTCTGTCCTTCAAATCCCTAAATTAAAATCCACACCCAGTGCAACAGTGATTGTAGGCCCAATGTGCAGACTACACTTCGTCCTGGTGCTGTGATCTGTAGTTTTCCGCGAAGTCGTACATCATCACCACTTCACCGTCCCGTGGGGCCTGCTTCGTACGGTTGAAACACTCATGCTGCCATTTAGCAGTGAAGTGGAGCATTGGGTAGAGATTTACGTCACCCAGAGACCGCTTGGACAGCTCACGCACACACCACTCCTTCACCTCCAGGACTTTCTTGCAGCTCTTGGACTCGCCCACTTTCCTGCTGACCCACTCCTTGCAGAGCACTTTCTCCTTTGAAGGAGACTGGAGGAGCATCAATAGGCAGTCTGGTCCGCAGACAGGGCAGGACAGCTCTATGCATGCCTTGCGGAAGTGAGGAGCGTCCTTTGGGCAGAGAAGGGCAGCCAATATGCCAGTTTTTGACGAAGGCAGCTGGTGGTAGGCTGACCTTAGTGCTGCTATGTTAAGATCAATGTTTGCGCAGACTTCGCACAAACACTGATTAAGACAAGCAGACTGGGCCAGCTTCATGTTGCCAAGTCTGCACTTGTAAAAAAGGCTTTTAGATGCCTGCACAGATGGGTGCTGCTTTCTAAATTGCCCATAGAGCAGGTTCAGTTGATCGTTGAGAATGACCCGAGACCGAGGGCATTAGCGTGCTTTTTTTCTGGCAGAAATGTGGTGTTCTCTTTCAGAAAATCCTGTATGATTATACAGGTCGCTTTGCTGCTGCAGCTTTTCTGAAGCTGTTGCGATTCGATTTTGCCATCTTCAGACTATACAGGTGCTGTCTAGAAATAGACAAAAGGCGCCTTGTGGACGCTCGATCAGCCCTTTTCAGCGATGTGAGGTGCTGAGCCACATTGCAGATAATCTGCCTTCCACCCTTGCACTGCTGAAGTAACTGTTTGACCCTCACATTCAAAAGTGCATGGTGGTGTTTTCGGATAAGGTCCTTCAGTGTTTCCTGTCCAGCAGCAGGATTCATAGGCAAGGCCTTCTCAAGGCGATACAGGGCCTGGCTCCTTGCCACTTTGCTTCGCACCTTGGGTTCTAGGGATTCTACAGGTTGTTTTTCTGAAATGTAACAGTTTTAGAGCTGTTGGCTTTTCGTCGGGCCATGGCCTTCATGCTCTCTGCCTTGACCAACCCTTTCCAGCCTCTTTCTCTCTGTGTGTTGCTGCCTTCTCTTCTCAATAGTTTCTTGCTGTTTTCTTGTGACAGGTTTGTCAAGATTTTTTGCCTTTCCTTGAACCTTCCCTTCTTCCTTTTGTTCCTGCCGCCACTAAGCCACTCACCCCCTTGTCTTTTCCCTCTGCTGAGCTTTCTCCTCCTCGGTTGCACCGGCAGGGGTGGTACCTTGACCAACCCAACAACCCTCGGTTGCACCAGCCCTTCAGTCCTTCGCCCTCTTCTGGCTATCAAGGTATGCCCTATACTTTTTGGGATCCTCCCTTCTCAGCTCATAATTTTCTTTCATCAATTGAGCCTTTGATTTTGGTGGTCTAGTTAGAGAGATGGGAGGCAAAGGATCTGTCAGCATAGAGGCAGGCTTATGTGACCTCTCTCTTTAGACGACCTACAAGTTCAATATCAAGAAAAATATTAAAACACCACCCACACCACAATAATTTAGCTCTAAATCAAACAAAAAAAAAGAATAAAGTAAAGTAATGAAATGAACAAAGACTTCGGACTGCAATGACATTAAAAACGTTATAATTAAATTGGTTTTGGTGATTTTATATTATGAATGAGTAGGCAGGGCAGTCACATATATACTGAATAGAAAAAGTGTAAACAAATTACACTGTAAGAACACTTTGCATCCATAAAGCCAACACTTGAATTAAAATGAAAAACTTGTTCAAGAACAATAAGGGAAAAAAAGTATAGTTTCACCAATCAACTGCGATGCATTAGTGTATTTGTCATACACAAACTGCTTCGTATGTAAAAACGGCAGAAGCAGAGCCTCATCTCTGGCAGAGGAGGACTGCATTCTGCCAGGCAGGGCCAAAGCATAATCCTCTGCATATCCTTTCAGGAAGAGAGTGATTTCCTCCTTCTCCCCGTCAGTCAAAGTGTTGGCACCCACTCCACCCGATTTGTATATATATACTTATTTTACACACACTTTTTAAACTATATTTTTATCTTATACGATGACTCACAGCTGGTTGAATAAGTAAGGAACGATAAGAAATAGAGGGATGAGAAATAGAAGGAAAAACGCCTTGCTAGATTAGAGACCCTGAGATCGCCTATTACGGTGGACTGGGTATACCAAATAATCAATCAATCAACCACCCGATTTCTTCTTTCGTATGACTAAGCCATGCGCAGCAAAATGCTTAGTGACTGCAGTAAGCTTGTTTTGAGAGATGCTGAGGAGAGTCAATTAGTGAAAAAAAAATTTGTTTTCAATAATAATAATCTTAACATTCTGGTAAACCTAATCAGTTTTTATCACAAAATGTGAAGAAATAGAAGGAAAGATTGAAAATAAGGCTTTTGTAGCTGCTTTTTATTACATTTTAAGGATACCTTTGAGGCATTCTGGTTTTTCCCATTCGCTTGACTCCGGCTTTGGGCACAGCATGAAGCCCAGGAGCCTACCCTCCGCTGGCACCCTTGTCTCCCCTCCTTGTTTATAAAGACATCGATTAAATGCGTTGCATTTGTAACTGACAGAGATGAAAAAGAAACTAATCATACACACAATAAGAACTGTTTCAAATAACTGTACATAACGAAAAAAATAAAAAAAAACAATTAATAAAAATTGAATCATACGAATGCAAAGGATGAGGCTTTCAAATTTCAGCATTAAGATTCTTACCGCACATTCAGACAGTAAAGGCATAAGCATGTTTCAAGGTCCACTTGACCCAGCTTTTCGCATATTCCTGGGCCGCAGGGTTGTGAACTTGGTGTATCCCACCTTTGTGGTGGGATTCTCTTCTTTAAATATCCGAAAGGCCATCAACATTGTAACATTCATGACAAATGCTGGACCAAGTCTAGTCGAGTACCGCTTGTGTGGCAGTACCCGACTGATATCCTCTCGAGTCTAGAAGACCTGAGTGAGAAAAAAGATAACTTGTGAAATTTATGCCATGAAAGGGTTTAATGGCCCAAATAAATTGCCAAAATTACACTTTTTGGCTCAGATAGATCAATTTTGATTCGTGTGAGAATCAGGCTGCATATGAAAGGTTGCCTGAAAAGGCTGATCCCATAATTGCTTGTAAAATTAAAAAGATTTCAGATGAAAAGAAAGTGAGAATTTACCTTTACGGTAGTAGCCACTTGATATTCTTTGAATTTGGGTGTCCTTGCCTTAGGACTGGCTAAAGCCAGAGAAGAGACTTTTCTTTGCTTTCTCCTTGAAAAAGCCAATCGCACCCAAGCCTCTTCTAGGGTTGGCCAAGGCTGGCTTTCTTCTTGCGCAGCAGGTTTTTGAAGTTTGAGATGCAGTTGTAAAACTTTTGTGGTAGCTTTTTTCTTTGAGAAGGGCATGGGGTGGGGCAAGGAATACTATAGGGTCAGCCTTTAATTTTCAGATAAATATGTGAGATTACGTAAATTGTTATTTGTTACCGGATCATAATAGATGTATAAATTTAAAATGGAAGACAAAACCAGATGGAAATCCTCAGCATCTGACGCCCCTCTGCCTTTCTCCAGTCCCGGAGCTTCTTGACTTGCTTTCTGTTAGGGAAGAAAAAAGACAAAAAAAGTTTTAAGGATATGTTTATTTTTTAAAAAAAAAGCATACATACTTACCTCATTGTGTTAACACCGTTAAAAAAAAATATAACTTTCTTCGACCTAAATTAAAATCAACTCTTACCTTGTTTGCTCTCTTTCCTTTTCTCTCTGAGCTAGAACATCCTCTGTGGGGTGTACCTATGTTAGCATCTGCTTCTTATCTAGTCTCTCTTTGCTCTTTATCCGTTGCTGCTCTATGTTGCCTCATACTTGTCTACGTGTTAAAATGTCTGGTACATTACATCCATGGCTCCTCGTACACAAAAGGCCTCGACGTCCGACATAATGAAGTGGCTCTTGGGCATAGAGGCGACATTCATGTTGTGCAGGTGATACGCATTGAGAAGCGGTATATCGATGAGATTTTGGAAGATTTTTGTCCAATAATGCGGGTGTGACGTTCTGACGCATAGTGCCACACCATTTTGTCTGAGACGTCGACACCACCCATGAACTCGTTGTAGTCGAAGATCAAGGTCGACTTTGTGGCGGCTTCTCCCTCATGCAGGCGTTGTGGGCAGCGTAAAGGCAGATTACCAGTTTACGCTGCGATTTTTTTCTTCGCCAAAGGCAACGTCCTATCAAACATTTGACACTTTAACTTTACCAGAATTTCCTTCAAAAGATCATCAATATCTACATCAAGAATAGAAGTTTTATAGACATCACAGAGGTCATTAAACATGTCCATGGTTTTTTCAAGGAGTGTTTGGGCATTGTCTGTTGCTATCTCACTAAAACCTAAAGACATTGCCCTACCTCTGTCTAAAGTTATGTGCTGTTCTAAGAAGTGTTTTTTTTTACGATTTGTCCCATCGGAACCTTAAGTAAAATGTTTGCTTTCTGAAAATAGTTTCTACTATCTGGTGCTTTGCCAGATGATGAGCTTCATCTGCAAAATTAAGTGCAGATGACAATGAAGGCAAATCAGATTTAGAAAAATCTGTATTAAACAAGTTTTTTGAAACAATCTGAACAACCTTGCAGCAGTTTGAGGAGGCTACATTTGATGTTATCAGTAAATTGATTGTATTTTGGTTCCTTAAGTTCAAGCTCTTCTTGTTCCTTGTCTGCATTCATTACATCCACCAAGGCTGCTGTAGCTGATTTTTCATGCTGTAATTTTTTTTTTAACCTGTGTTTTAGTGTTTGCTCTATTTTCAATTTATTTTTCAGTTGATCTATTTCTGTTTTCATTTATTCTTTCTCTTCTTGCAACTTGTAATTTCACATTTTTCACATTTCTGTAATGTGCATCTCTGGCTTCAAGTTCTTTTTTGTTAAAATAGTATTTTTTTTAAATACAGTTTTGATGTCATCATACCTTGCATTTCAGAAGTTAGCTGATCATGTTTAGATTTTAGAATCTTTATCTCTTTATCAAAATCCTTTTCTACATTAGAAACATCTTTAAGGCTCTTAAGTTTACATTTTTCCTCTTCTGTTCAAGAATATGAACCTGCGTTGACTGCTCATGTATGATATGTTGGAGCTTTTCAATTCTCTCTTCATTTTTCTTAAGATTGTCTTAAGCATGCTTTAAATTGCTGAGGCACAGCTTGTACCCCTCTTCATCAATCTCTTTATCAGAAGCTTCATGTCCATGAACGGTGGGTGGAGATTCGCAGGTGATACGCATTGAGAAGCGATATATTGATGAGATTTTGGAAGATTTTCTCCCAATAATGCGGGTGTGAGGTTCTGAAGCATAGTGGCACACCATTTTGTCTGAGACGTCGACACCACCCATGAACTCGTTGTAATCGAAGATCGAGGTTGGCATTGTGACGGCTTTTATCTCTGATCTGCTTCTCCTTCATGCAGGCGTTGTGGGCAGTGGAAAGGCAGATTACCAGTTTACGCTGCAATTTTTTTGACAAATGTCACAAAGGCATTTTCTTAAAAGATAAGACTTGAACAGTGTTGACAACTTTGACATCTTGGCTGCTTTCTTAAAATTTTTCGTAAGCAGCCTTCACGGTCAAAGTCATGATCCCGACAGCCCCAAATTCGGTTGTGTACCTTGCAGGGACAGCTGACATTTTCCTGTCTGTAGAACAAATGGTGTCAATACACACAAAAAAGGACAAACTATACATATACAAATGTAACTTGATACAAATAAAAGCATACAATTAAATCACTTTAATATAATGGCTCAGTCATAGCTGAATCAATTAATGGTTTAAATTTTCATCATCTTCCACTGGCTGGTTCATGCTCTGTTTCTCATCAAGTGCCTCAATGCGCAATTCATTTTCTAAATTGGGCATTGCATTGAGCAGCAAACAAGACTCTGCGTGGATGCCTAATTTGCTGGTCCGCAATACAAACCCTTTTCTCTGGGTTCGAAGGTTTCAAAAATTGAGAGTTAACCTTGCAATTTCAGCCGTACACTTTTAGATCTAGCTGCTCATTTCTCCAGCCTCTTCTGAACCATTTGTTGTAAGGTTAGTCTCTTGTAGAGGATTAAGGAACACAATTTTACTTTCTATTGCTAGGTTGGCTGTCTGGAGTTCTTAGTTGTCTATAGGATCATAATGTTCTAAATCTAGATCTACTGCATTTGAAAATTGTCCATTCCAATTATCGCTAAATTCAACCAGCATGGGCTTGTCTTTCCTCACGACTAATTCCCTGACTGGACGAGTAGGAAAGGCGCACGTAGCTTTAAACATTGGCTTTGAAAAGGTTGTGTAGCCAACAATGTCCATTGTGACACCTGTACAACATTGTAGGGGCTTGGGTTCTTGCGAGCTACACGAAAAACCTCCATCCAGTCTTGTGGAACTTCCACATCAGCCTTTCTATTTACCAGGCCCAGATCCCGGTCGCACTACATATAAGAATGCACGCGTTCTGGTAAAATGACTTTGATCAGGTCAAATCTACCAAGACAATGGACACAGTAGTACAGGAATCTCACCATTGTGTAGTTCTTATTCTGGCCACAGCATGATTCACAGAAAAGTTTAAGGGTGCGGACAGACTCATGGACAAAGTTTTGAAAATGGTGACCAAGCATGGATGTTACCTCATCCGCACCCTTCTTGGCAATGGTCTCGTCATAGGCGTACATGTGTACACTGTCTGTTGCAAAGGCGTGCACGTTGAACGAATGCAGAGAGAGCTGCCGCCGATAGTATACATCGTTCGTGGTCTTGTTTGGGCAAGGCATCTCGCGTTGGAAGTCAAAGGCCAGTGCTAAGACTTCATTTGAGGTTTTGGCCTCAGCTCTGGCAGCTTTTTTCGCACGTAAAAGTTTTCAGCTTTTCGCTTAGTGACCTATAATTTTGATCCAGAGTGCTGGCTGCAGTATAGGCTTAGATTTAAGCTAGATCTAAAGATTCAGTGTAAAAAATAGATCAAACTAGGTACAATTCTTTTTCCATTAAGGAATGAATCCTTTTCACTCTTGATTCAGCGATGCCAAATACTGAAAGGAAGGCCTTGATTCAAAATTGTATTTGCACAGCTTCTGTTTGTTTTGGCTTCTCTGTATTTCAGTTTCTGCTTGTATCCGTTCTCGTTCAGGGCAGCGTTGTACGGGTTTGCTGCCTCATTGAATACATTGATGTTGGCAGAATTGTTTGATAAACGTTTTTCTATACCTTTTGGTAGATTCTTGATTACGGGTCGTGGGTGGTTGCTGTCGCAATGGATGTAGTGGATGGTGCTTTTTTGTGTTTTATACGGTTTGTATACTCCTGTGTTGAGGTCTAGAGATATATCAAGGAAGTCCACTACTTTTTTATTTGCTCTGGCGGTTATGCTTTTAAAATCCATTTTCTTTGAAGAGCTTGCAGATTTTTTTTTTTTTTTTCAGCATTTCTAGGGTTCATATTGGTTATGGCGAGTCTTTCGTCTCTGTATAGCCCAACAAGTTGGAAAAGGCCTACAAGTTCACATATTTCTGCACCGTCGAAGCTTCCCCTGGTCACATCGAAATTTGAGCTCTTCTTGCACCATGGTTGTCCATCTTTAAATAGAGTTGTTTTTCTGGTGTTCATAATAATTTGAATGTCTTCTGTTGTTATTTTTTAATGTTTTGATGCGAATTCAAGTGCTCTATGTAGGAGTTTGGTTGATATAGAGGGGTAGAAGTTGCATATGTCGAAGCATATCATTGTTTGACAGTTTTTGTTGTCAATGCTGCGGAACCAATTTAATAATTTATTACATCTGATGTTTTCTTCCATTGGTTCATATATATTGTCCATCAGAAATCAAATAGGTCTACATAATATTCTGAGCAGGCCCTGAAACCAGAAAACTGGCATTAATATTCAAATTATAATTATAATCACTCTGGTTTATGCTAAGTCTTTCTACTTCATAATTGCTGTAATTTGACAGTTTACAATAATTTATTTACGAAAGTAAGATATACCAGCTTAAAAATTGCCATGCTAATCTCAATATTATATATATATATATATTATTCAAAAATATATATTGCCCTTCATGAAGATTGGAGCTGCATCATTCTATCACTCAGTATTGATATATTACAATTTGTAATGTTCTAAAAAAAGCCTTCTTAATACACTTTTATGACATAGGATTGTTGAACAATTTCAACCAGCGCATTTTATCCTGCTGTTCATATTTTAATAAATTGTGTAATACATGTAAGACAAACAAAACTGAAGTCATTTTTAAAGAAATAAAACAATTTAATTTCAACTTTAAATGAAAAAAAAAACAAAACCTAAAGCTCATGTTCTTTGTCATTGCTACCATTTTCGACAACAAGAGCAGCAGTATATTTGTCGACCACATCTCTTGGAGCAGCAATTGCATCTAGAAGTGACAAGACATCTTTCCTCTTAACCTCAGTAACAGTGCTGGTGGGCTGCAGAATTTGAGGTCTGATGGTATCCCAGGACTTGCCTTTCTTTAGCAGGTTGTGCTGACATGCTGGTGCATTATAGCGAACTTTAAAGCCAAGTTGATCGCTTTTGATCTCAAGGACTTTGGCCTCTGAAATTTTAAACGACCTCTGTTGTTTGACATGGCTGGCGATTGCTGTTTTAAAGTCATATGCCTGCCAATCTCGTTGGTACAAATTTGAAGTACCATGCTTTTGTAAAAACGTATGGTAGTCCTCAGGGGTCAGGATTGTATCCATCTGTCTCAGATCCTTTTCTATCCTCCCAAAAACACGGTCAGCAGGAAGAAAGCTCTGGCCCCTGACTGGAAAGGTATATGTTTAATTTGGAGGTTGTACTGTTTTCTAAGCCTGAAAAGCATGCCCAGCATATTTATGTTTTTGTTTTGACCATAGCAGCCGTCGGAGAATATTCTGAGGTTTCTCTTCGCCATCAACTCCTCGGAATAAGGGCCTTGCAAACAGTGTTGAAGGGCTGATGCTACCATGTTGCTGTCCTTGTTATTCTCGCATTCAAGCCAAACATAGAGCATTATATACACATTTTAAATCACATAAAAATCTTGTTTTAAGGAAAGGTAATCTTTGCATGGTCGGGGGAGATGCTGGTTCACAACTCTCAAGTTGCTTTGATGTTCTCTATTGTTCATGGTTTGTTGTGGGGGTTTTTTCTCCATTTTATTTGTAGGTCTATAGAGAAAAAAAAGAATTTTAAGATCCAGAACTATTCCTTTTTGGGGGGATATATTTTTATAATGTTGTTGTTGTTGTAAGTCCAGTGGCCCCTGAGCTTGCGCTCTTTTGCCTAGGACCATATAGAAAAAGGCAGCAGTTCTTTGTAGTTGCGCTGAGGTGGAATATAAAGCCGTTTGGAGGTCAGGTCTCATAGGAAAGGAACTGCTGTCTTGGTTGGCTAAGACTGGGGCAAATGGAACGGTGTGTGTTCCACAATCTCCAAACTGTCATCACACAAAGGACAAAGTGGTGTGTGTTCTGCGTTGAGTCTGTTCAGGTGAAAGTTGAGGGGGATGTGTTGCGTTATGAGTCGAAAAATAGCACAATGATCTTTCCTCGTGAAGTTTAACTGTATTTTGATGCTTGTACACAATTCTCCCGGTTGTCCCCCTTACCCACTGGTTCATACATTCTTCTTTAAAATGTTGACGGATAATTCTTTTAGCTTTTTGGTAAGTTGTTTTTACTAGAGGCTGTTCTTGCATAGCCCCTTTTTTGGCAACTCTATCAGCCTTTTCATTTCCTGGTAGATTGATACATGTATGGCTAATTTTTTAAATAAGTTGTGAAACTCTCATTGGATGTTAAGTAATGTAATTTTTTTTGTCAACATTTTATTTTCAGGGATGCGGCCGACTGATCAAAGGGGAAAGCATAACAATAGACCGAGATCCTTTACAGAGGAGCAGGTGCAACGAATTGTCGACCATATTCGTTCATTCCGTGGAAGGCAAAGCCATTATGTCCTGAGTGACACATGGCAACTCTTCTTGCCAGAGTTCAACCTCTCTCTATAGAATCAAAATTTTCTAAATGTAGATCTGCTGTACTGGAATATAGATTATACAATTTAAAGATCTATATCTTCATCTAAAATAGTCTAGATCCAGAACTAGCGCCACTACTTGACGAGAAAAATGATTAAATATTAGTGAACTATAATTTTGATCTAGAGTTCTGGCTGCAGTATAGGCTTAGATTTAAGCTAAATCTATAGATTCAGTAAAAAATAGATCAAACTAGGTACAATTCTTTTTCACCTTTTTTGGCCATTAAGGAATGAATCCTTTTCACTCTTGATTAAGTGATGCCAAATACTGAAAGGAAGGTCTTGATGCAAAATTGTATTTGCACAGCTTCTGTTTGTTTTGGCTTCTCTGTATTTGTTTCTGCTTGTATCCGTTTTCGTTCAGGGCAGCGTTGTATGGTATTTCCCCTGCCAAAATAAAAAAAGAAAAAGGAAACACCCACCAGATACACCAGAATTAAATCCATTTTCACAACATGAGCAATTTGAAACAATGAAACTGTATTTACACAAATATGTACATTAGAAGATAAATAAAAAAAAAAAAAAAAAATTGTCAAAAATGTGATGACCACGTCCATCTATCCTTGGGACCTCCAGAAGAGTCACATGGAGCAGATCTGGGTCCCTCCTGCAAATGACGCTTTTGTCCTCCACCGGGGGGAAGCTGTAATGGCCTCCAACCTTTCTAAGAAAGGAAACCATAAAGTCATGTTCTCCTTCCAGCTCCACGGTAGGCGGAATAATCTGTGAATTTCCAAAAGGACTTGTTACAAAAGTCACCAACATAAGCTTTCTTGTAATTTCAACATTGTTTTAACTCATGTGAAACCCAAGTTTTTGAAAACGTGAATTCGCAGATCTTATTAACTTTAACAAAAAAAACAATAGAAACATAAATGCAATATGCAAATCACACTGTAGGGATATGCATGTTTTCAACCATATAGCACAATTAGCAGTAGTTCTTTTAGGAATCAAACTGGACACACATCTCATCTTATTGCCTCACCTGAGCTTTGTAGATGTCTATGCGGTTCACTCTGTATGTGAGTTCCACAAACTCGCAGACTTTTGATACGCAGTTGTCTGTGCACATTGCGGCACTGTGGTAAACAAACAAAAAATAGGAAAATGGAATGGTCTCATCATCTCACAAAATTGAAGCAGTTAAAATTGCAACAAAAAAAAACATGATGTGCTGCAAATAAATAACTAAGAAGTATTATATATTATATGCACTTAAAAAAAATTTCTTACCTTTCATAAAAGGAATCCTCATGAGTGCCCTGTAGATCTGTATTGCTGAGAGGGAAAAAAAGCATTGGGTATAAATCTATCTGACGCACATCTTTACACCGCAAATTAAATATCTGTTATCCGTTACACACTGAGGAAGGCATCAAATAACATAGTTGGAAGATTTTAAGAGGTAAAATTAATCAATGCACTTATGCAGTTACCTCGGGCCATGGACAGCATTGCTCTCCACCCTCTTGGCAGGACTGGGGAGAAAGATATATAGTGTTTAAATAAGAGCCACTAAATATGACAAGGATGAATTTTTTTTTCCAATTAATTTAAAATAATCATCATGTGAATTGAGATGATAATACAATAATAAAAGAAAACAAAGTCTTTCTACTGTTTTGATGTAGGGAAATCTCAAATCAGAGGATCCTACAAAATAAAAATTAATCTACATGTAATTATAAAAAAAATTAGATCACGCACATTTTCTTTTGCTGACTTTGATCTGGAGCCGCAAGGAAGGCTGTATCAAGGGGACCAATTTCACTGGAAAAAAACCCCCAAACATTTGTAACCTATATAAAATAAAAACATTTTTTTTACTTGTCAAATTACAGACATCCCAGTAAATACTTTGTAACATCCATAATACTGATGGAAACATGATAAAGTATTGTTTTTCTACATGTCTAATAGATCTATTCCAATGTTATAAATTATCACACACAAAAAAAGAAATGTATAAAAATGCCTAGGGCGTACCTGTTTTTTCAAATTTCATTATTGTATAGTCGTCCACATAGTCTGCATTAATAAAGAGTTGCAACTTGCCTACCCTGCAGCCATCGCAAAAGCAGGCAAGATTTCTGGCTTTGATGACTTAGTCATCTATCCTTTCCACGTGGTGAAAGCCTCTAGTGCCAGGCACTTTAGAGATGGCTGTCTCCGGCCTGTCCCTACAAATATCCTGCGACTTGACCAGGGTCTCTTTGCCTCTTATAAACTCTACTTGCACCATGTCACTTAGGAAGGGTCTGTTTTGAGATTTTCTCATTTGGTGTTGGCTCATTCCAGACACCCATTTTTCGGAGTCCGTGTGCTGTGGTTCAAATACTGTGCATCCTGTCTCTTTGACACAGTCACCTAAATCACAAAAGTAATAGACGATCTTTCTCTGTCGGCGAAAGACAGACTCTATCTCACTGTGTGCTGTGTTAGCAGATATGAATGAGTGCCCAGGCTCAAAGTAGTTCAAGACAATGCTATCCGCATACATTTCTTGACTGTTCATTAGTGTTACCAGCATTGTGAACAGTGTCCAGTTTTTTTTCTGTGCGCCACAGTTGTCTAGCCAAAGAGTTATTACTCTGGCATTTCTCTGAGATTTTAAAAACATTGCATAGGCTGAAGCGGTGTCTTCATCCTTTCTTCCAGCAGTAGCTTCATGCCAGATCACTGCAATGTCTTTCAGGTTTTTTCGCATTTTGCCGACTGGTACAAATGTTTCATTAAAACAAAATAAACAGCGAGTAAAAATCGATCGCTTGAACTCCTCAATCATCGGAAGCATAACTACTTTCTGAAGGTTTGCAGAGAAAGTTGGATAAGTGTCGCTATGTGTCTTGCTTGAGTCTAATTTGTAAGCTGTTCTTGCATCTTTGTACTGTATCTGTGCTCATGCTCATCGTACTTCTTTTTAAACATGCACTCAGGACGCCACACACAGCTCTTTTTGTGAAGCTCAAGCTCAGCAAAGACTTCACACTCTTCATTTCCTAGTTTAGCAAACAAGATGTTCATTCGCTGCGATGTTCATTTCCTTGAATGCCTGGTAGTATGTATCGTACGAGATGTTCAGCCTCCCAGTGTTTATGAGTCGTTTACAAATCTCAGACAAGCTGAGGTCAGTAGGGAGGTAACGCCTCAGTGGTGCATGCTCACACCTGTAGTAAGGTATGGAGGATTGATACTGCTCAATATCATCATGAATTATTTTGTGATCGATTTTATGGATTGGTCGTCTGCTTCCGCGGTTGTCTTTAACACAGGTATTCAGTTGAGCAGTGCTTTGATCTGATCCTGTACCCGCACCTTCAAGTGCTTTTCGTGTTATCTTGTCACTGTTGCCCTTTAGGCCCAGTGTGTTCGAAATCTATTGAATCATGTAAATAAAATAGAAGCAGAGAAACTGAACTCTAAATCAGTGAGCCCAAGCAATGAAACTTTAAAGGACCAGGTTTGTAGATTTTTGTTTTGCACGTTTTAAACATGTAAAATCAAAGTGTTATAGTACCGGTATACAAAACAATTATTATTAATTGTGAATGTTGCTTATAGCCTAGCAAGCTGCTGCATATTTCTTTTCACTTCAGATTTAATTGGAAGTCAAGGAGAGTGCATTGTAATAAGATAAGGCTGTGTTGGAGCCTATGTCACGTGTGTAAATGTATATGTTAAATGGTTGAGATCAATTTTTTCATAAATAAACTGAAACTTTTTTCATCACAGCTTAATCTTTTATTTTTAAACTCAAACATTGTACTTACAATATAAACAGTATGAGAAAAAACTAATCGTAAAAACATTAAACTTCATTCATGGCGGGAATATTGATTTCGATTGTCAAATCATTGGTTATAATACATGTTTTTTTTTAAAGGTTTTAAAAAATGCACAAAAAGAATAATAAAGCAAATACATGAGGGTGTCAGACAGTCACAGGCTTAATAGTGAATGCTAAGGTCAGTTGATTTCTTGTCCTCTGATAAGTTAACCCAAAATGATCGCCCATTCTCTGGCAAAAGGGGAAGCAGTTTTTGGAGCAGATCTCACTTTATACTTGTTTCAATTCCTCTTTGTCTCTTGCAGATTCCGCCACTTGAAGTTGCAAGATCAAAGTTTGTTTTTATAACCTTAGCTCTGATCTCTGGCTGGTCGAAAGCTGTTTGGTAGACAATGTCTTCAGAGCCTTTGTTGAAAGCGACAGGAACCATATTTTTTAAGTGTGGCCTTTTATCTCCCAGCTGTTTCAGGACATATTGGCTAACCCCAGCAGTCCAATTACTGAAGTCAGAGAAGACCATCTGCAAGTGCAATGGCTCGCACTTTGCTCCTTTAGTTGCTTCAACAAAATCCCTGAAGTCATAGAGCTTTCCCAGGTTTCTTATTTGTTTTTCAATGCGACCATGAACTGCATCTGATCCCATAGAGGAATGTCCAGGTTCAAAGTATTTTAACTATCTGAGGTGAATTTTCTCCACCTCATACTTTGGATTGTTCACTACAAAAAGGAGCATTGTAAAGATTGTCCAGTTTTTGTTTTGGCCCGAGCAGTTGTCAAGCCAGATTATGAGATAGTTAGCGTTTTTATGTCTCTGAGTCTGAGGTGTTTGATGAACATATGAAACGCTGATGAAACGTCTTCGTCTTTTCTTCCCACAATTGCCTCATGCCATAATACTGAGGTGTATACCGATCACCCTTACCAAGTTCACTCATCGTTTCGTTGAAGACGATGAGGCGACTTGCAAAAACACACGACTTGAACTGATCGATTTTAGGCAACACCAAAACTTTTTGAAGATCAGCAGATATTTTTAGATCTCCTGCGCATTTGTGATCTTCCGCATCACTGATATTACACACTTCTTCACAATCGCAATTTTGAGTATGCTGTTTGTGTTTTTCGCAGACCTCACACTCTTCATTTCCCAAAGATGACATAGATATTTTCATCGTTTTAAATATCCTGTAAAATGTGCTGAATGACACTAGAGCACATTTTGAATTGTACTCCTTGTGCATATCTGTGACAGTCACATCGCACGGATGGTATCTTCTCAATGGTGTTTTCTCTCTACAGTAATGACTCACAACGGGCCGATAGCTTTCAATGTGTTCTCTTATTGAATTTATATCAGTAGTTTTCTTTTGGTTCTTTCCTCTACCGTCTGTGCATGCTGAGTTTTTACTTTCATTCTTTGCGAAGGTTTTTCTAACAATAGTATCGTTGTTTGGTGCCAGCCCAAGAAAAATTTCATGCAAATTCTCCCGTGCCTTTTGCGATGCTTTACGGGGCGATGTTGGCAGTTCAGTGGATGTTCCTTGATTCATTGGTGGAACGGCATCTGAGTTCTGTGTATAGACGTGAATATTGTTTGAACATAAAATACGGACAACTACTGATTTTTCATCTGAAGCTTTTCAAAAACTAAGTTTTATTTGTAATAAGTTAGTCTCGTCAAAATGCATAGGCAAACATAGATGAGCAATTGTACTTTAAATTTGACTATGATGATTAAGATAGGTAATGATGACAGTGAACAGTATGTGTTGGCATTATGATAAGGGTAGTTTATAATCCAATCTATAATATATAAAATGTTCAATTATCGTTTGATTTCCTATCCATTTCACACTGACTCTAAATGTTGACATTCAATGCAGCAAGGCCTTTTTGGAAACATCCTGAAACTCTGCCTGAGCTTTATATTAAACACTTGAAGATTACACTATTTACCGTATATCCGTCCAATTAGCAAAAAATCTGTATCATTTAAAACATCCGAGAAAATTAGAATATCATTTCATTAAAAGACCGTATGTGGTATTTGCGGTCTTATTAAAGTTTGAAATGGAAGTGCATTGTTAAATGTTTTTTTCATAAAAAGACTGTATGTAGTGTATAAGATAAGATAAAGATAAGATAATATATACTTTATTGTCCGTCCAAGGAAAATTTTTGTCGTGGTTACATGGGCTCTATAGGTTAGATAGACAATAATCATTGCATTGTATTAGAGACATATAATAAAACTTATAAATAACATAGAAATGTATATAATATGATAATACTCTGATTGTTATAAAATCTAGATACAAAGTAGTTAAGATCTCATGGACAGGGGATAAATTAAATTATGTATATAGATAAATATATAATAATTTATATCAGAATAATTGTTTTAGTTTTTAACACTACACTGGTAGCGTATTAATTCATATTTAAAGAAAACAGTATAAAAGTGTCTATAAACACGAATAAATGGAAAACAGTAAGATGTATATGTATATAAAAATCATGGAGGCTATATAAGATGTGTAATATATGTATATACAAAAAATGTATGCGGTCTTTCTGTGAAAACATCATCTTCAACATAATTATATACTAAAATTTGGGGGGGAAAGGGATCAAGAGAGAAAGAGACAAGCTGAAAAGGCAATTGAAACCATTGCCAAAAAAAGGAGAGAAGTGAGAAGGTTGGCTCAGACTAGCAGAGCAGAGAAGAGGAGAGATTTGTAGAGTTGGAAGGAAGAGCTCAATATAAAGCGGGAGGATTTTAATTTTTCCTTTTTTTTTCCTTTTCAAAAAGTGGTTTATAAATGCTTTTTGAATAGGTCAAATGTTTATTCCTTATTTCTGACTATAAACAGTGGTCAAATATATTATATGCATCTATCACTTTGTGTATATATAATTTTTTCTTTGAGTTTGAGTTTGCAGACTTTCCTGTAGTGCCACTTTACATATTTTTCATAGGCTAAGAAAATGTATTTCTCACATTTATTTCATCTTTTTTTTAACCAGTCTACATGATTGTCTGTGTAAATCAGTAAAATAAAAGGTTTTTCAGTAATGTTTTGCTGAAAATATAAAAATAATAATCCTTTTTTTTTGTTATTTTCTCAAAATCGACATTTTTGTGAATGTGCATGCACTAGGAATGATTTTTCTCTGTAACTGTCTGTCAGATTGTCCTAAAATTTGCTGTGTGTATTATTTTAGTTATAATAAGCTAGTATGAGGTAACAGAGGCTATTCTAAATAAAAGGACTAAAACATATTTTTTACATGAAAAATTGAGTTTCATACCCTAATTTTCAGTTTTTGTCGTTTTTTCATTCACAGCTTCTTTTAAAAGGCTATTCTGGAAATTCTATCGCAGATACTGTTAAAAGCCTCTGTAGCCTCATAGATATAGCCATAAGCATTATTGAAAACAAGTTTCATAACTTTCTAACACTAAGTGTAACAGGTCTAGAAAAAGAAAAGCCACTCCTCAGGTTTGAGAAAATGTCCCAACGATTTTAACAGTCGTGGGGTCTAAACATCCCTCTCATTATGACTGGTGCTGTAAGCTGACTAAAATCTGCTGGAATGTCCACTAAATGTGTTCAAGACAGTAACACTAGAACATAAAAACACTGAATTTTATAATAAAAACAATTTTTGCTCTTTTTGGTAGCTTCTACAGTCGTCTGTGCATATCCAAACGCACATGCCAGGATAGAAAACAATATCGAAAACATTAAGTAAAAATTCGGAATTGATATTTTGATTCCTGTGTTAGTCCGAGACAAAAGCGAGTTTTTTGGCCCTCCTGGACAATTTAGGAAACTGGATGTACGGTCTTTTCAAATAAAACTCCAGATTATTCTACCAAGAGAGGATTCCAGTGACTCTCGCCAAATATAAGGATTTGCAGTTTAATAATGGTGTTCTGTACGTTGGTCAGAGTGAGGATGACAACAATAACTTTTCCAGGCTGCTGTCTCAATCAAAGGGATAGAAAAATAAAGCTTTTTATGATACATAAAAATTAAAATAAAAGAAATTCAATTTTAAAAATAAAATTATATACACATTACAAATGTTCTGTTTTGGATCTGCTTGCGTCTCTAGTTTGCATAATAGTTTGCCAGTCTTGTGAAAGGAGCTTGATTAAAAGCATGAAGTTATACATTACTTTTTTTGCCACATGTGCTAAGGTACAGTCAGTACCTAAAAAAGCAAAAAAAAAAAAAAAGGTAAAATTTAAACTATTTTCAAACACCAGTCTTAAAAATAAAAACAAAACCGGTACGGTAGGGGGAAAAAAATAGTTTCAACAGTTGTACTACTAGTGAGTACTAGTACTAGTGAGTAAACGGGTATGAATGATGCGCATGCCGCAAGTAAAATTTCTGAGGAACGTGCATTTGCACACACAAAAAAATGTTTTATTCAGTTTACACTATGTGAAGATGATGGACAATGCTTTGAATCGGTGGTGTATCAATCCTGAGCAATTGTTTTGCAGTGATTTTATTTCTATTTTTGATGATCAGATGTGCATTCAGTCTGTTATGTTTGATGCTGTGCATGATTTTGTAAATACATGTGATTTTGCTTTTTTAATTTCTATTTGTAAAGTCTTGTGCAAAGAAGCCCTTATTGTCACTAGAAGACAATTGATTGATTTTCTTTATGAAGGGTACATCACCAAAATGTCTGCTAATGCGCAAGATCAGCTTCGCCATTGTCCTCTCACTAATTTGACTGGTGAGAGTCCATTTGGTGATTTTGATTTTGACATTTCTAAAAGACGAAATGCAACATTGCACAATCGCTCTGCAGTTCACTGTGTAAAGAGAAATAGAACTTCTAAATTTTTAGCTACTAAGAGCCCAAGTCAAACCTCTAAATTGTTCAAACTTGCCAGAAAAAGAGAACCAACATTAAGAAAAGAAAGTCAACAATTGGAAGAGAAAATGATAATAGCAAAGAAGGAAAAGTTTTTAGAAAACCAAGAACAACTAATTGCAAAAGCAATTGATGATGTAGAGAGAAGGTCAAAGTTAAGCGATAAAGTTAAGTAACATGGTGGTCCTTTCAACTGTCAAGATGAGCTTGATAGTTTTTTTTTTTAAATATACTAGAAATAAGTCCAGAAAAGAAGTGACTGAATGCATTAAGAATGAGATTAGATTTCAAAAGGCAGTAATTGGGCATAAAAACCTCAAAATGGGTGTGCTTTAGATGAGATGATTATTATTAAGATCTATGCTAAGAGAAGAACCAGCTTCCAAAAAAATTTGCTGTGAGTCTGACTCTGAAGATATTTGAATTTTTTTTTTGTTTTGAGACTTTTGACTATAATTATACTATGTATACATTTGAAGATATGTGCATTTTATATTTAACTACTGAATTCTGCATTTCAAATTAGAGCAATGAATGTAAATTAATTTTTGTATTATTTCTCTGCTGTACATTCTTGCATAAGTCTTGTATTGAGTGTGACTGATGTTTTGAATTTGATTTTCTACGTGTATAAAATTTTATTATTCAATTTTTTTTTTAAACTAACATGCTTTTTCAAAAGGCTGAGAATGTTTCTATTGATTTTTGCACTAATGTTTTGCTTTATGGAAGCTTGAATTTAGAGATTTTTCTCAGTTAATACAAAAATTCACTCTTATTGTTTGTTACACAAATAACACAATATCGCGTTATTTCAAAAGGTCGATATTGGTGTTTTTATTGGTGTTTGCATTAATATTTTGCTATATTCTGGTTGTAATAGCTTCATATGCTATGGATTAACTAAAATGACTCATCTGAAGGTGTTCCAGCATTTTATGTTGATTTAAAAAAAATGCTCAAATTGACTTTTTAAAATTTGTATCATTTTATGATTTCTTTGGATCTAATACCATTGCTACCACATCCATATTATTAACATATTCATGGAGAGCTTGAATTTTCTTTTAGTTTGATGTATAATTTATATATACTGGCTTGATGTATGATTTTTAATAAAACTTTAATAATGTCGTAAAATGCAAATTTTTACCTCCCTTACCAAATTGTTAAAAAACTAATTTGTGTCATCTTTGAGGTGAATAAAATCCAATACACATTCTTGGAGTCTTTTGAAAAAAATTGAGCTTGTTAACATATATAGAGATTGTGTGCAAGAAGAATTATTGCTGTGAGTTAAATACATTTTTTTCTAGGGTGAGCCAAAAATGGCATACTGCGCTATTACGTAATGCACACGTTTTTCAGAAACTTTAAAATGGCATAACTTTCTTGAAAATGAGTCTACAACAATAAAGTTGGTATCAAAATAATCAGAATCAAAATATCTTTCTACTGAAATAACTACAAACACCCTAATTCACTTTTGAAAATTTAGTTTGGAGTAGCTATAAAACAGTGCTATTTTTAATGTTTTAATAATTTGAAGTTGAAGAGAATAAACTGTGCAGTTTAAAATTTTCACAATCAGTTATCAGTATCACGCAGAAATTTCATAGTCAACATTAAACTAGCCTTTTGCTCAAAATCTGCGGCATGTTTTTATTCAGATGGGTTGCAAGGCAAAACCCTAAAGCTGCCTTTATTTAGCTTAGATTACCAATTAATAGTTATGCAGACAACAATTCTTCATCCAAGAATTATTAGAATGGTGGAATATAAATGGTCGACATTAAACCTACAGATTTAGGGTTGTTGCTAGAAATGCTACCGACACTCCTTGTGTCTTGCCAAACATCACGATAATTATAGTGATAGTTCAGTTGGCAATAAGCTTAAACTTAGGTGAAAATGGTATTTCAAGATTCCATAAATACCTTTACATTTAGTACAAAACACAATAAATATTTCCTTGATTTCGTTGGCCTGTAATGAAAACCTTTGTTTTTATAAAAAAAAAAAAATTTTTAAATACATACATGTACAAGAATAATCAACCATTGCCCTTCTGCACCCCATCCTAATCCCCCCCCCCCCCCTTCCCATCTTTTTTTTTGTAGCCTAAAGCCTCTTAAATCCAGAGTGAGAAACTTCAAGATGCCTGTGTCATTATCCTGAACATCAAAGGGATATATGTGATTAAAACACCACAGAACAAAATAAAAGTACCTGATACAAACTTGCATTCTTCATGTTATTTAATTTTTTTATATAAAATTAAAAATGATATGTGAACAAATTTGTGGATCCGTTACTTAACAATTAACATGACATGATATTGTGTACAAACTTCCTAATGGAATACTTTTAATCGAAATAATGATACAAAACCCTAGATAACCTTCAGGACGACCTACCTGTCAATTTTCAGAACTTGAATGCAAAAAAATGGCAAAAATATGAACAATGTGTGAATAGCATGCTGCGCATTGTGTAATACGACTCAATGTTATGTAATTTTCCAGATGGTTAGCTCTTTATGCAAAGCTTCTAATAGTAATAGACAAATTTAATCTTTAATATTAAAATGAACTTTAAAAAAACAGCTGCAGGACTAATATCAAAATACTTTGTCAGTTTTCATAAAAAATGACTAAATGTGAACACATTGTGGATCTGTTATATAACATGACATGTAATTAATATTATGTAATAACTTCCTCATATACTAATTTTAATCAAAACAATGACAAAAACCCTAGATAACCTTAAGGACTACATACCTCAGGTACCTGTCAATTTTCAGAGCCCTTGCGAAAAATGGCAAAAATATGAAGAAATTTGTGAACAGCATGCTGTGCATAATGTAACACGACTCAATGTTGTGTAATTTTCCAGTTGTGAATGGTGAAAAAACTGATATACAAAGACAAAAATAGATTTTCTGAATTCGCCATCCCAAAATTAAGGAAATTGCCAAATTTCGTGTTATTACATAGAGTTTAAAAGAAAATATACAATTTTATGTAATTTCAGGGATAAAAAGCTACCGCCCCTGGTTTTATTTTTTTATTTTATAATCCTACATTATATGATTTGGTGTGTCCAAAAAAAAATGACCCATTTCGCGACACTAAACCATTCACAACTTCCTCAAATATTGATAGATTTTTAATTTGATGAGTTAAAAAGCCTCTGCTCTGAATAACCAGCTCTATTAGAACAAATAGAAATAAATTACCTACAAACAGTTTGAATTTTTTTGGGGGGCGTTGCGTTGCTATTATAAAATGTAAAAAAAAATGTATCTGACAATACAAGGGAGAAAAGGCTGATGCCCGTTTTGATCCTGCCTAAAAAAAAAAAAAAGTAGCACATATGTTTAAAATGCGTGGAAAAAAAATTACTCTGTCAAGTGTCAAAACGTGACATCAGCCGTTTTCTCCATGTACCCTTCTATGCATGTATATCATCATGTAATATTATAAGAGAGAGAGAGAGAGAAAGATAGGTGGGTGGATAGATAGATTAGTAGCTAGGTAGATATATAGACAGGCAGACAAATAGATAGATGGGTGGCTGGATGGACGGGTGGATTGGATTGGTTGATGGGTGGATTTGATGGACGGGCACCTGAATAGATGGCTACACGGTAAGATGGACGAGTGGGTGGATGGATGGATAAATATAGTTAAAGAGATAGATAGACGGGTGGACGGGCGGATTGGATGGATAGATAGATAGATACATGTAGATAGATAAATACACGTGAATAGATAGATAAGAAAGAAGCGTATGAAGCTATAGTCGAAGAGAAACAGTCATGGAGATAGGCAGAGAGGAGACGGGGCGGGACTAGAGATGGAGAGACAGACATAAAAGAGGACAACGGAACTGGCATTTATTTTTAAAAAGGAAAAGCGCAGTAAGAGGGATTTAACGAAGATTGATACTTATAGTGAAGTTATGGAGATAGACGCACACACAGAGACAGAGACAGAGAGAAACAGAAACGAAGAAATAGACAGACAGACGTATAGCTTTGATGATTTTCAGCCAACACGTCCTGCCTCTATATATGCTTTAAAAACCAGTTCTAAACAGGGGTTTAAAGCTTAGACCTGGAGAATTCATAAGTAAACGACCGGATTAGGAGGACAAACAGGCGGCAGCCAGAGGTGACAATTAATATGAATGAGGTTTTGTGCCCCTCCACAATGAAATAAGCCCTGAATTGTAGCACAGTGGTCATGAATACAGCGTTCCATTGAGAGAAAATCTCCTGTCAATATTTGAACTGTGGAGAATGGGGACACGCTACCAAATTTCCTGAACGGCGCAATACGGAAAAGAATATTTCAATAAATGTGCCGGGCCCATGCGCTTTCTCCTTCTCTTTCTTTATTTATTACTTTTTTTTCTACCCCCCCCCCTTTTTTTTTTCTCTATCCCTATTACTTCATTTCATTTTCAATAATCCGTTCCGTTCTGTCGGTTAAAAAAAGACACACTCAGTGACTCACTCAAAGAGACAAACGATTAAGTAGATCTAAGCATTTTTAATCGGGCAGGCTTGCTCGCATACCGTACGGCCACTGCAAGATTATTTTCAATTACAGGTGTTTCAAATCGACAAGAACTCGGAATCTTTTTCATCTGAAGTGTAGAGCCTGAAATTGGTTGTCGAGGACCGACCAACTATGTAGATCTGCATCTAGAGGAACGGGTACTCCGGTACATGGACTCGGAACTGTTAATGTTCCTGTAACTGTACATGTATAGGTACCTGTTACCAGTAGCGTCGGGTGGGTTGAAAACGCATGGGGGCGCCCAGTGTCCACTGCCATCAAAGTTTCCGACAGAGCCAACCTGTCTAAGTAATATTTTATTGGAGCCTAGCATTAATAATAATAATAATAATACGGCTTTCAAGCAACATAAATAATGCAATTGTTCACACTTGTCGACAGACTGATGTAACTAAAAGCCCTATGGAAATACATAAATCATTAAATGTTTCGGGATATGTGCTGCCCACTTCTGAGTGTTAAACATAGCAAAAATACTGGACCATTCGAGAAATGCGTCACTTTTAATAGATTTACGCTTCTCAGTGTAAGCTCACTCATTCCGTATAATTTGATAGGTTCAAATTCAATGATTATGTCTTACTCTGCTATTGGTTAGATTTTCACATCTTGCGATCAGGCAATATTCTGAGCGATCAAATACACTCGGGTAGGCAGTGCAGCAAACTTACTGTGTTTGTGATCGCTTTCCACAAACCGTGTGTGATTAAGTCTTTTAAAGTAAATTTTGTAAATCAATACTTTACAATACTACGGATTATATGTATCAAATTAACGAAGGTCCGGTGTATGACCAATATCAATCCCTTGCGCAAAATTTACTGTTAGTGTTAAACTAAAATGGCTTAAAGGCTGTTTTCATTAACTGCTATACAAAATCAGAAAAATCCAATAGGTACTGGCTCGCAGGGTGCCAGCTTCTTTAAACACAAAAAAACGCGGTTTCGAAGTAAATAGACAACGACATTCATTGTGAAATGAATTTAAATATGTCTGTTCCTTTAGATAGATGTACGCGTTCATGTACATGTTAATGGTCTAGTAGCTACCGGAACCGATCCGATACTACTACTAGGTACACATGACTCTACTTCGTTCAGGTATCGGTACATAGATTTGTTCCGGTTGTCCTGCTCTCGTCTGTCGCGCACAAACCAGCACTCAGCTAGAATAAAGGGCGCGTATTGAAAGATCTCACTTCTGAATGGATCAATCGTCTGTTTGAGTCTTTGGAATTGAAATGCCTTTAGGAACTTAAGGAACTGAAAGACCTTGCGATTACGGGACTAGTAGCGAAAACGAAGACGATTCACGGGAATTATTACGCATCGGTGTATAATCCATAGCAAAAATACTTTCCTTGTAGGCTTGTACATGTACCTTCTATTCCTTTTATCATGCTCTATCCTGGACTTACTGACTGAGCCAATGAAAAACAGCTTTTTCATCCAAACTCAATGAAAAAAAAGTTAAAATTATTCCGCATTTAGGCTCGTAAGTTCAGCGTTGTATGATCAGACTACGACACGCAGTAAGACATTATGAGAATAAGGCTTACGGCGAGTTGTCTTAGCTACCGCGACGATTTCCTCAAGAGTGGATCCCTAGACAAAAACTTAGAAAACCCCGATGTATATGGGTCAGGGTTACGTCATACGTTACCGTTTTGTGGATCGCAAAATCAGTAAATAAAAAAAAAAAAGCAGGGTCGCACCGTATCCTGACAAGTTGCCACCTCGGTGTCAAACGATTGCTAGAACGGCCGAGGACAGGAGAAAAGGCTGGGTTTGATCTAACCTTTAACGGGGGACACGCGGCGAAGAAATTTGACGGCCCCGCTAGAATTGATGAAGATTTAATTGCGTGATTCATGGCTGCCCACGAGCAATATAAAGCATAGGAAAAGCGGGTAATTCCGTTTAGTATAGGGAGATCTCTGTGGGTTTTTCACTCCTTCTCAACTTTGTGTGTATGCATGTTTAAAAGTATGTGTGTGTTTTTGTGTGCGAAATAGGGGAAAATATCATTTTAGGGTTGTACATGTATTTGAATATATGAGAATATATAACTGATTTGAGATTGGGGAAAGTTAAGGATTTGGAGCGTGAGAGAGCTCAGTAGGCAGAGTCTTGGATTGAGGATTAGGAGGACTAAGCTCGAATACCTACTGGTATCACAGTATCAGGATTTTTCATTAGTGGAAATCGAGGGTCTAAGAATAATTAGAAACAAAACAAAACACCATTGAGTGTTTTAGGAGTATATGTACATGTATATTTATTTATGGCTTTATAACTAATCTAATAAAGTTTATCATTAAAATATCAGATTTGCCGTAAACCTAGAAGATTAAGGCAAATAAACACTTAGAATTCTAGAATTTAATCGATGCTTAAAGTATTTGAAGATAGATTCCGATATCCTCGAGATAGCCTAAGCAGAAGAATGAATTTTAGATGATCCACCCCAAAGCTTGTGAGAAATATCTTGTATTCTATTGTCAATACAGTTTTTCTTAAGCGATCTTTGCACGTAGGTACAGAGCGAAGTGGTGTCTTGTTCAACGTCTCCGCTATCTTAAGATCGACCCCTTAGGAAGGTGGGGACCCTGATTGAAATAGCTAGGCCTTGGACTTGGCGCGTCACATTAATACTGTATTAGCATCTCTCTCTATACTGACACAGTAGTGGTTCAGGTGACTTCGATATCTATCTCTCATACTCTTTCTCTTTCTCTCTCTCTCTCTCTCTCTCCTCTTTCTCTCTCTCTCTCTCTCTCTCTCTCTCTCTCTTCTCTCTCTTTCTCTCTCTCTCTCTCTCTCTCTCTCTCTCTCTATATCGAAAAGTCATAGTTCTAGCTAGGACTTGGACTTGCCGCGTCACATTAATACTGTATTAGCATCTCTCTCTATACTGACACCGATCCATCTAGTAGTGGTTAAGGTGACTTCGAACCCCACACATGCCTCATTTTAGGCCTCCGTTTCAACACCAGCGCAACCACGCTTCAAAGTTCCACCCAAACAATTTCTTTTAATGGTTTCACATCATTCACCCCAAAAGTGGGTAAAGACAGAGAGATATATTTAGATAGATAGATGGTTAGGTAATAGGTAGGTAGGTAGATAGATAGATAGATAGATAGATAGATAGATAGATAGATAGATAGATAGATAGATAGATAGATAGATAGATAGATAGATAGATAGATAGATAGATAGATAGATACTATGTAAATAGATTCACTAAAAAACTAATTCTGTCGTTTGTAATATCCAAAATTGATTATTGCGATGTTCTTTTCAAAGGCATGACGTGTGAAAAAGTAAGCAAAATTCAAAAAATTCAAAATCACGGGGCTAGACTTATAAAAATGGCACACCCTCTTAAAAGAACATATCAAAGTCTAAAAGATCCCATTTTTTCCATCTTACTTGAAAGACCTTTCACATATCTATCGGCCTGAAAGACAGTTGCGATCAACGAATAAATCACTTTTATGGAAACCAAAAACTGAGAAATGTATGCTGGTGCTGGGAATGTGTCATCTGCTTTCTCCATTATCATGTGTTTGATTGTAGTAACTTTATAATACATACGACTTACTGGTTTTTTTTTTGTATTATACCGCTTTTATTATAATTTATATGAGAACTGAATTATGATTCTGTGTATTCTGTAAAGTACACCATAGTTTTAGCAAAATGTATTTTATTGATTGCTTGATTTAAACAAATGTAAAGTGCTTCGAGCAACACTATGGGAAAAGCTGCTATTATTATTATTATTATTATTATTATTATTATTATTATTATTATTATTATTATTATTATTATTATTATTATTATTATTATTATTCCAATGGCGGAACGATGATTCTCACAAGGAGTACTATCGTGATTTCTATTGCTGTTTTGGCAGCTTTCGGTAAGTCCATCAAATTTCTGTTTTTTATACATGTGGAAAAATGTTTAAAAAATGAAATTGTAAATTTCTTGCACCTATTCTGTCTCCGACACGAGAAACTGTACTCCCGACAGTGCGGCGCCACAGTGTCGACACAATGTCTGAAGTTGTTTTCTATTCGTTGTCCATTGGGTTCATGCTAGATCTACATGTATTAGCCTTATATTCTAGATCTAGATCTAGATCTCGAGATCTTAGAAAGGTACGACTGATTGTTACAAAATGATGTCTGGTCTAGATCTAGATCTACTTAGAATAGAGAAACTCACACATTCCTTAATCTTCTAGAAAAAACTACTAGATCTAGAAATCTAGATCTAGAATTCTAGACTAGATCTAGAAATCTAGATCTAGAATTCTAGACTAGATCTAGAAATCTAGATCTAGAATTCTAGACTAGATCTAGAAATCTAGATCTAGAATTCTAGACTAGATCTAGAAATCTAGATCTAGAATTCTAGACTAGATCTAGAAATCTAGATCTAGAATTCTAGACTAGATCTAGAAATCTAGATCTAGGTAGATCTAGATTTCTAGTTCGCAAGAGGGATTGGAAGAGAAACCAGATAAATATTCAAAACATAGATCTAATGATCAGTCCCAGAGAGATCTAGACTAGAATCTAGATCTAGATCTAGATTATTTCCCTTAAAAGACGGTGCTAGTGAGAGTGCTAAATCTACTCCTGAATCCAGTTTTACAATCTAGATCTAGATAAGACCCATAGGCTAGGCACTACAAAACCGTAGCAGGGCCAAATTTGAAATAAAAACCTTCTGATTAATCACAATTAGATCTATTCTTTTTAAAGAATTTTTTTTTTAAGAAAAGGTTTTACATGTAGATCTATACATCTGCAAAATTTTGCTATCTTTACACACTGCTGATATCGTTTTTGTTCAAATCAAATTCTTTGGTTTGGCCGTCATATAAAGCTAGATTTTAGGTTTCTAGAGGTAAAGGAAGATTATTTACTGTTCTAAAAAAAGGTATTGCGATATACAACGTTAGTGCCCATTATTAAGACAGAAACACTATAACATAATTATAGTGTGTTTTGCATACAATAAATAGTGCCATTTTTTTATTTTGCTACTTCCTACCAACGCCTCTCTGTTATTTCGTCAACAGAATGAGGCCTACTGTATATCTAGCCTATAAAAAATAATTTCAAATGATCTAAAAGAACTCTTTAGGGACTAGTTATTTAGAGTTGAATGAACTCTAGATCTCCGGCGGTGTTAAGTTAAATTTATTTACAGCTTAGTTTTAAAAATTTTATTTCCTATTTTAATTTTAACCCAGAGTGCAGAAACAAACAACATGAAACCATTGGGTTCATGATATTAGCCTTCTAGATCTCGAGATCTTAGAACTAAGAAAGGTACGACTGATTGTTACAAAATGATGTCTGATCTAGATCTAGATTTTAGATCTAGATCTACTTAAAATAGAGAAACTCACACATTCCTTAATCTTCTAGACAAAATTACTAGAAATCTAGATCTATAGCCTATCTCTATATCTAGATTCTAGATCTAGGTTTTCTAGATCGCAAGAGGGATTGGAAGAGAAACCAGATAAATATTCAAAACAAGTATCTAATTATCAGTCCCAAAGAGATATAGTCATAGACTAGAATCTAGATCTATTTCCCTTAAAAGACGGTGCTAGTGAGAGTGCTAAATCTACTCCTGAATCCAGTTTTACAAACTAGATTTAAAGACCCATCTATAGGCTAGGCACTACAAAACTGTAGCAGGGCCCAATTTGAAATAACAATCTTCTGATTAATCACAATTATTCTTTTTAAAGAATTTTTTAAGAAAAGGTTTTACATGTAGATCTATACATCTGCAAAATTTTGCTATCTTTACGCACTGCCTATATTTAATTTAGAGATTTTGTTCAAATCAAATTCTTTGGTTTGGCCGTCATATAAAGCTAGATTTTAGGTTTCTAGAGGTAAAGGAAGATTATTTACTGTTCTAAAAAAATTATTGCGATACACAACCTTAGTGCTAGGCCTATCGTGTGTTTTGCACAATTGAACAACTATACAATAAATAGTGCCATTTTTTATGTAGGCTACTTCCTAACTACACCTCTCTGTCATTTCGTCAACAGAATGAGGCCTACTGTATATCTAGCCTATACAAAATAATGTCAAATGATCTAAAAGAACTCTTTAGGGACTAGTTAGGCCTATTTAGAGTTGAATGAACTCTAGATCTCCGGCCTTATTAAGTTTTAAAAATTTGTTTACAGCTAAAAGTTTAAAAAAATTTGTTTTCTCTTAGTCTTACTTTAATTTTAACCCAGAGTGCAGAAACTAACATAAAATTAAAATTGTTCAATAAGAGCAAGTCCTGGAAAAGACATCCGAACACATGTGTAGGCTACCAAAGATGGATTTTATTTTTTTAGGAAATGAATAGAGGTTAAATGCCTTGCAATGGTAGTATATTAGTAATTAGTACATAAACGTACTCATTTAGAAGTCCTACCCTTCCCCAGTCCTGTCCTTTTAAAAAATACTTTAACATGACGAGTGAAGTCTCACCTCTATTTTTGAAATTCCCTGATTCCAGTCTTTTTCTACTTTTTGGAGAGCTATGTACATATCAAAGCAATCCCAGACGAGCCATTCAAAATTTTAAAATAAATTTTATGAAAGCTTTTAGTCTTTAGTTACATAATCCCCTTTCAACATGGAACAGCAAAGGTAGTTCAAAACTAAAGGAAATCCAGTATAATTATAAACCATTGGACTTGGAGAAAAATTAGTCTGAATATAAATGTAGAAAGACAATTAATACAATTTTTTGCTGAAAGTTACATTATAACCCCACGCTTTCTGGGCCCCCCCCTCTCTCTCTCTCTCTCTAGCTCTGGCTGGAAATGAATTCATATTTTATCGCTATTTCCTGTAAGGAATAAAATATATTATAATGAACTGTCACAAGTTACATGTGTATTCTTTTTTGGTCTTTCAATTATAAATCTCAGTTGGTCATGCTCTGAAGGGTTTTAATCTCAGCGGGTACTTCAGGGTCTGTATTGAGAAATCTGTGGGAAGTAGAACTAGTTAGATGAACATTTTTTTTCCCAGTCTTTAAATGAATAAAAACCCTCAGGTTTCAAAGTGAAAATGCAGTTTGAAAGTTAGATTCTCTACTTTGAATATGACTGGAAAAGATCAGGCTAATATGACTATAGTATAATGGCTTAAAGAGATCTCATTATTTTAATGATGATAAAGTGGGGTCTTTCATTAAATTCAGTCTAGCCATCTAATTTTGTATGCAAGCATCTCATGATCTATTTTGCAGGTTGTACAAGACACAAGCGTTTATTTAATTTTAAACAAAAAAAAAACCTTCCCTTGATTCTTTAAAAAAATTTTTATTTCTGTACCAAGCATCTTGACGCATTTTACCTACAATCTTTTCATGATTCATTAAACCATCTCTGGCTATGTTTACAATGCTATAGCTGCTCTCTACTGTAAAATCAAGCTTGTTGATGTTGCATGCAGGTGCTGTCAATGTAAACAGTGTGTATGAAAACAGCCTTGTTTGACAGGTTCAAGCTGATGGGTGAACAGTTGAAAAGACAACTAGTTCAAGTCATATGATTTTATTTTTAAATTCCCACATACTATACTTGATGGAACTGCGATGGTAGTATATAAAATTTTAAAATCTGTAAACTGTATTTCGTTGGGTGTACACTTAACAGTTTTTATTTTCATAAATTAAATAGCATCATTATATCATGTTCGGAGAGAAGGGTAAACATGAAAAGTCTGTTTTGCCTGAATGATGATTTTGGAAATCATATCCAATACTGAACAAGTTGTGGGTCAGATAAAACTAAGACTTGCAGTAGCACAATGCACTTTTTTAAAAATCCTTTCTTTTAAAATTTCCTCAGTCTTTTGAAAAAATGTTTTGGTGATTTGCTTTCTTCGTAACAGATCTTTGAAAATCTTCTTAATTCTTTGAATTTTCTTTCTACTTTACTCATTTCATTTCTCTCTATCTCTCCCTGTTTCTCTCTCTCTCTCTCTCTCTCTCTCTCTCTCTCTCTCTTTCTCTCTCTCTCTCTCTCTCTCTCTCTCTCTCTCTCTCTCTCTCTCTCTCTCTCTCTCTCTCTCTCTCTCTCTCTATCTCTCTCTCTGTCGGATCCATGCACCTGTGTTTAGTTTAGATGAACAAGTTAAAGATTTTGTTTGAACCTCAACATCAATGGTCGAACTTCCCAATCAAACTTGGCAATGAAGCCTCCCTGTCCCCCCTTCCCCCTCTCCACAATCCTCGTTGCATATGCGTGTGAGTGGAATCCAGGTGTCCGTCCTTCCAGGGCGTTTGAACAATATTTTGTTCACAATCGTTCTACCATCAGTGTAATGGTAGTTTCCGGACGGGGCCAACTGGTACAGAGTGGTAGAACATTGGTTGATATCGCCAATTCGAGACTCACGATCGTTCGAAAATGTATTTGTCGGATTGTTTTTCCTCTACTGGTTGGGTCGGTGTCAGCATAATGTGATCGGCTGAGACAGGAGTCCAGGTTTACCAGTGCTGTCTCTGCGTGCCAGCACGTTATATATCAGACTTTAGTCTTGGGGCTTGTCCACAATATAGTATATTTTTGTGCCGCCGCTGGACGCTTAACACCAAACAATCTCAGGTTTTGCGACGGAATGATCTGAACGTCTAGTCTATAGATGACATCCCACACCTTACATGTGGAATTCTGAGCATCGTCAGTTCAGTGGTACATTGATCATTCTCATAGACATACCATAGATCTTACATACATGTATTTTAGAAACGAGATCTATAGACCATTTTTCAGCTAAGGTTACGAGCTATACTGAATATGAAATAGACTGGCTCTAATCGCGACCTGGTTATATAAATACTGTATATCTTCCTATACTGCTGCTAAATTATAGTATTGCAGCATACATATGAACGTTTCTCTTCGGCGGAGTCGGATCTTTTGTTAGGGACATGTAGCTGCTAGGATTTATATATTTTATAAATACAGCTCGCCAGAACGGTCTTCATGCTTCGACAATGGGCAGTATATGGGCGAATAGGTTGAGTTTTTGTGTGTACACACTTATAATGTATCTACCAGCACCGACCACCTATTTTAATAAAACATAAACTTGTCTTTGTCTTCTTTCAAAATTTAAAAAAGGCATTCATTTCCAGGTTTTATATTTACCAGCCTACAATGAAAACATGCCAAACCTTTTTTTTTCCAAAATAAAGATTACAAAAAGCTTTATAGTGTGTACAAGCATAAATTTTGGCTGCATAAACTCGAGTACAGTGTTTAGAGGAAACATTTATGATCGCGTAGCCTAAAAACTATATTAGCGTAAAAATGTAGTTATAACATAACGCGACGCAATTTGCTTTAATTGCTCAGCAGCTGTATACCATGTTTATGCTTTAGCTTTATCGCAGAAGAGCGGGGGTAGCTTGACCTTTAAAAACGCATTAAAATTCAAAACCGTCAGAACAGAGTTATTCGGTTTCTATATTAATGTATTAACACCCCCCCCCTCTCCACCAACTATTAAAAAAAAAACAAAAACAACAACAAACAAAAAAACCAACTAAAATTCATTTTTTTACCCGCATGCAAATTGTGCTCTTTTGAAGATTGTTTAATAACTTTCCCCTTCCCCTGGAAAATAAAGATAATATCTCCCAGTACGCGAAACATGTGCCAGGTGGTATGTGTCTTTTATGTCTCTCTGGCCAAAATAGCTGCACACACAGTGTGGTACATGTATACCCATACATACGCAGCCACACCTTATACCCACACTCAGCCACACGCATGATAAGTTCCCAATGCTTAATTATGTGTCTTCCTCCCCTAAACACCAGCAGCTACATGTAGACATGTAGACCAGTGCGTTATCGCAATGTTCATGCTTTTAGTTTTACCCCGAACAGATGTACAGACCTGATGAGCGATGCGCTATCTGCCCTTTCTGTTTCTGATAACTATTCACAAAGTTTTTGAGGCGTAGAAGTGTTTCGCCCGACGGGTTCCAATAATGGAATGCACTCCCCATCTCTTCCACGTTTATACGCAGCAAACAGATAGCGCTCATGGTTGATTTAGGAAAATCCGAGGTTTGAATCTCTAATTGGCCATCTAGCCTCCCGATAATTAAATGTACATGTATTGTAATCAGAAAGGTTTTAATGCGTAGGCGTCTTTTACCCGACTGGGCCCGATTAAGGAGACCCTCCTCCTCCTCCTCCCCCCCCTTTCCATTACTTCCATGTAGCAATGGTTATTGCTCATGGCTGACCTAGGACAGTTTGTGGTTCAATCTCAATTGCCATCTAGCCTCCCGATTATTATATGAACATGTAATCAGAAAGTTTTTGATACGTAGACGTGTGTTTTACTCGAAGGGTTCCGATAAAGGAAGACGCTCTCCATCACGTCCATGTTTACATGTAGCAATGGTTGGTGCTCAGGCTGATCTTAGACAGTTTGTGGTTCAAGTCTCAATTGCCATCTAGCTTCCTGATACATGTGTATGTGTATTCACAACGTTTTTTTTTAAACGAGTATACACGTGTTCTACTGGATAAGATCCGATTTCAAGTACATGTATAATAAGTAGACACTTCAGACTTCTCTACTCCTTCCATGTACATAATAATGCACCCTATGTAAGCGCCCGCTCAGGGATGAATGCGGTTCTAATCCCAGATGGTACCCTTTGATTACCACGACCTTTTCAATCCAGAGGTAGAATACTCGATGAAAGTATTGATAACGCAATACATGTAATAATTGAAGGTGAAGAGGGAAGAAGAATAACTAGATTTGCAGGCCGACTGATGAGAATGGAAAAACACATATTAACCTATGCTGCTCTTGTTATAGACTCGTCATTATCTCACAGATCTTTAATTGTTAATGGCTATACTGCATATTTTATAGTCTTCAGCTACGTATTTGAAAGCGGCATACATTTTGTACTCCAAATTGCATATCATATACACGTATGATATTCTTGTTTACCCCCCCCCTCTCCCCCTCAGAAAAGAAAAAAAAAGCTTTATCGACAGACCTTCCTTATATTTCATATTTTATGTTTTATATTATCTCGACCTGGTTGCACGTAATGTAGTATCATGTTTACTTTGTATATCTACATATTCGTAGTTTGAATTTTAGATTTTTATTTATTTATTTTTTACATTTTTATGGCAACGTGCCAGGAAGGCCAGCTGAATTCTATATCAGGGAACATCATACACCGTGCACGCAACATCAAAGTTTATGTTAGATCTTGTTAAAACGCGCAGGTGGCCGATGCTATGTTTTGTTAGTATGTAAAAGTTCCATCGCTCCGAAATTTGTGAGATCATGTCTTTCTCTGGTCGGAGGAATATCTCTCTCTCTCTCTCTCTCTCTCCCTCTCTCTCCCCTATCTCTCTCCCCTATCTTTCCATCTCTCTCCTCTCTCTGTCTCTCTACCCCCCCTCTCTGATCGGAGAAAGCGATGCTCTCTCCCAATTTAAAGTGTCCAAGGTTCTCGAGAATGATTTTATAGTTTATAGGGCCACGGAATACGTTATAATCCGGTACACATAATTTTGCTGGTTACGTACATGTTAGCGACCCAACAAGTTAGATTTATGAGGCACTGAAAAAAATAATATAACACTGAATTATATACCCCCCCCCCCTTCTTTCTGTGTTTCCGTCTATCTGTAAATGTATATGGCTGTCTATCTGCCTGTCTCTCTTTCTCTCTCTCCTTGCACCTAATGTATCTCCCCCCCCCCCACCTTTTTCTCTTTGCCTGTCCGTGTCTGCTGTCTGTGTTACCACCCAATCCCCTATTGAACCACTTGCAGGTGTCGAGGACTGACTGACTAGTACTAGGAGCGGTCACAGGTCCGTTGTGAATGCCACCCACACTCGTTATGGTCTTAGTGGACGCCGTTGCTAATCCCTTGGCACTGAGCACCACATCAGTCTCGCGATGTACACTTATTAACATGGCTATACAATGCAGGAGGTCCGGGGTTTGAATCCCTTGGCACTGAGAACCATATCATTCGTTTGCCTTCTTGTCGTCGTTGTAAATCTTTCTTCAGACCTAAGACTATGAGAATTTTGAACTTGGAGAAAACTCGCGACCAAAGATTTCACAGAATCCCTTGGCACTGAGAACCATATCATTCTTGCAATGTACATGTATTATGATCCAAATTTGTGGAACAGTTCACAGTGTTAAAGAAGCGTGGTGGTGCTGGGGTTAGAACATGGGTATCCATTGCAAAAGATCCGGACTCAGAATCCCTTGGCAGTGGAAACCGCAACATTCGCTTGAAGTATACGTATTACCATCGCTAGGTGTGGGGCAGTTCACACTTTTAGGAAGCGTGGTAGTGTTAGTGTTGGGGTTAGAACGTCGGCCTCCAATGCAGGAAGATCAGACTTTGAATCCTTTGGGAATGCAATGTACACAATCATATTAACATTGCACGTTGTGGAACAGTTAACAGTTTTGAGAAGCGTGGTGGTACTGGGGTGAGAACTTAGAACATTTTTGTCTCCGATGCAAGAGGTCCAGAGTTTTGCATCCCGCTCGAGCCACCCTTTGCCATCGGTACTGGTCAGTTCGGTGCATGTCCATCTAGAATCGAACGTCACGGTCCGTGTAAATATCCGTATAATGAGACCGGGTGAGTACCAGGTGCCCCGCTCTGGGGTCTCGTCGTCGTTGTAAGTCTTCCTTGAGACCTAAGACTACATGTATGAGAATTTTGAACTTGGAGAAAACTCGCGACGAGATTTCACAGCTTACAACAACTCCTTTCTGATAAACACGACTTAAAAAAACAACACCAACAACCAAAAAACAAACAAACAACAAACGCATTGTGTCTACCTTTCAGGCATTTGATACCTTAGATAATTAATAATACCTGCTATGTAGTGAGTTCAAAAAGCGTTAAATAAACGAAATAAAACTACACCAGTTCATGTATTGTCACATTTGGATTTAGCGAGGTCCCATCAGGGCATATATTGAATTTTCAGTCGCTTAAACTGCTAAGTCTCACGACGCGTCCTTTAGGGACCCAATTATACCCTATATATCCTGTAAGTACTTTTAAAATCCCCTAAACCTCTCTAGGGGATCTCTTTCAAAGGTCTGCACTTCATGTCCCCCAGGTGGAGACACACCATTACACGGTTTTATCAAGACTGCTCTTTGCACCAGATCGCGTGCAGATTTGTTTGAAAATCCACTCGTCTCGACACATTAATAGACGAGTGTTCGACAAAAAAGTTCCAAAATGTTTACTTATGTGACGCATGAAACACTCGGGTTGTTCTCTAGAAAGATTCCTGGTGGCCGGCTCACTAGAACGTTCATCCACTTCAGCACTATTTAGAGCCTAAGCCGGAGCCCATTTTCCGGTTTCCCGCAATCTGAGGCCCTTCAAAGGATCAGGAGACAATGTCCAAATCCTCACGCCTTTTGTAAAAGCGTCAACTAGTGGTTCACGTCTTGGGGCCTGCTGTTACCAGTTTTACCAAGGGAAATACTTTACTTAGCCCTATGATCAGTTTTGAGTTTGCTTACGTGATAGAGCGTTGGCCTTCTGTCCAATATGGGCCCGGTTCAACCCCGCGTCCGGTAAATACATTATTTGTTTGTAGGATTTTGCATTACACTTTTTGTACAGACTTTATCTATGTACGTAATATTTCTCTCATATTGTGGCCATCATGTTCAAATACCATCCCCAAGTCCCTTTAAAAAGATGCAATCAAATTAAAACAACCAAAAATATGTAAACATTATGTATATCTAAACATTCTATAAAACTGTTGGCGCTACTATTACCAATACTCTTAAAAAACAGACTGTGCACTACAGTCATATGATACACTTTTTCCTGGTACAGTACATGTAATAAAAACGTTTATTCAATAGAGTCACAATTTTATGATGTTCATTTGAAATGTGTTATCGGGTACGAAACTCAACTCAAGCATATACTAAATTCAATATTTGATTTCAAGTGCTTTTTATAATAAAAAAAATGAAATTGTATGAGCATCCAAAACTATCTAAGGTCTCTCTCGTCTCTCGTAAGTTTTACCTCCTAGTGTCTGAATGTTATAGGATTGGCTATCGAAGGTAAGGGTCCCTTCCTGTTTTTATGAGCAACAGTCTATTGTGACACCCATAGCTGAATCAGGTTAGACAGGGCGGTCTCTTTGCCACCAAGAAAATAATTGTACTATACAAATACTCAAGCGTACCCAATTTCAAGTTGATTTCAGGCGCATTTTCCTTCCGTATTTTTCTTGTTTTTTTCCTTTTATTCGTGAGGACCAATATCTAAACGGTGTATGGACTCAGAGTGCCAACCTTACGCTGAAAGAAAGCGTATTTTGGTCGCATTTCCAAGCACGTTTTTTGGCTATAATTGTATGTACTGTTTACTTTGGTGGCTAGGTAGATTGGCAGCAATGTGAACCCTTTCATTCGAAACGTTGCCCCAGCGCTGTTCGAGGTCTTGCGATTATGGGGCTCGTAGCGAAAACGAAGACGGTGGGCAAGGGAATCTGCACCTGTGTCTAATCATCGCTCTATTCTACACTTAGGAACCGAAGAGCTACCAGAAAGCCCCGAGGTCTGATAATGTCATCAGTTGTCGTGTCGATCGTAAAGCTTATATTGTTGTTGTTGTTCAGTATTTCCACCCGTGGAGCCTGCGGCTCTTCCAGTCTTTGTGTCCACGATTGATCTGAACGGCACGGGTGAGAAAAATCAGCCCCCAATCCCCCGCTTGGAATGTGTCCAATATGCCGGGCTCAGTGGCTGAACCGTCCACAATATTGCTGGAAACGGGCGCCGGATAAGAGGGACTTCGTCTATAGGGGAGCATCGCTGGCGATAACGCGGGATTTAAAAAAGTTCTTTTTACAAATGCTTGCGTATTATTAGATTTATGTTTTACTTGTGCCGTGACTTCCTCTGTTGTTTGTGTGTGTCAACAACAAACAACAACAACAACAGCAAAAAAGGGGCTTACGTGCTGGTGTAAGTGGTATAGCGCGCTGTGCTTATTTTCGGTAAGCCCTCGGTTTGATCCCTATATGTCATGAACTTACTCATCAAAATGACCCTTGACTGGTTAGAACGGGTGTCAGTGTGTATAATGTGAAAGGCTGACACAGGACTGGTTTAAAGGTAACTGGTAAGTAAAGTCCGTATTTTCCGACTGGGAGTGTAACGCCCTTCCTGTTGCGCCAGCGCCTACACTCCTACATGGCAAAGCGTTTATCCGGCGTGCCAGTCCTGACAACCTTCCCAGTGCGGCGGCCAGTGTGTCCAGTGCTAGTTAGTTAGCCGCCGGGTGTCCGCAGTGAGGTCCCGAGGTGAGAAAAGCTCCCGGGGGATCAGCCGCCCGGCACTAACGCGGCTTTCACGCCCGGCCGCCTCGGGGAAGACAATAGGAGCAGTCTGTAGCAGCCGGGGCCAGCCTGGGTCCTGCAGTCGCAGTACAGTCAGCCAGCTATTGAGGTCTTTGGCGAGCCGGGGCCCCGAGCAGAGAAGTGGAAGTAGTAGCACTAGTACACGCAGTTCTAAAAGGACATGGCTCAGTCTCAAGTGGTTTCTGGTGGCTCGATCTGGCGGCCTGTTGGTACCATTGGTACATTGTACATTTGTGGTGTCCACTGTCCCATACCGCTGGCTAGCTTCCTTCTGTTCAAGTTCGAACCATTGTCTTTTTGCTGGCCCGAACCACTAGCTTGATTCTCGCTATCGGGACTTTCAAGTTCAACCCATTAGAAGTCTTGTGATGACGGAGTCCACAGCGAAACGAGCACGTCTAGTCATAGCTTTATCCTAGACTAGGAGTCAATGAGCAATTAGAAAAACCCACTCCGTTATGTCATGCGTTATCGTCATGAATCGCTAGACATGATGTACTGTACCACTAGCTAGCTATCTACTAGTGGTCCTTCAATCCATTGTCTATCCCATGATTCTTCTATCTCTTCTGGTACACTGCATTGTCCCATCTCGTAAAATGCTGGGTGGATGCATTTCGACACGGAGTACCCGTCATTCTTTTAAATGTGTGCGAATGATTGATCTAATATCAAGGAATTACCGATTGCTTAATTCAGAGGCTCGAACTGAAAAAAAAAAACGAGAACAACCCAGATGATCAGTTTATACCTTTCGAAATAATCTTTACCACTGCCCTGTAACGCACTCTGATGAAGGATTTGGGAAGTAATGTTGAAGCTGCCGTGATGTAACATCTTGGAGATGGACAATGCAACACTACTACACGATTGTTAATTTTGTAGATTTATTCACTGAATGTGCTGGGGATTTTTAGGAACAGGAATCATACATTCTTTAAGTATAGCGTGGATGATCTTCACAAAGTGTTCTTCCGTTTCTCTGAAATTTTCTTTGTCTGCCTGTCTGTCTGTCTGTCTGTCTCTTCCCCATCCCTTCTCTCTCTCTCTCTCTCTCTCTCTCGCTCATCCTCCTGCTAATATTGTGCATGAGGAACTTTGACACAACCATCTCTGAATCGTGCACGCATCGTCTAAGGAGCCTGACCTTATGTTATACGTTTATTTTGTCAGGCGAAAATAGTAAACCGTCAGATTCCGCAGCCAATTTGCACTGATGTTTTTCTTAGATTGGGGGCCTTGGCATTTGATCTTTGGTGAGGGAAGCGAACTTCAGTGTCTTCTAGATCTAAAAATAGATCATTTATTAAAAGGCGATGGGACCTCAGCGAAATACTAGGTGATATATGGTTAAATCACCTCGCGTTAATTATTCCGAGGCTCTGCTGCGTTGAGCGCCTTCGTGTAGAGCGAATGGTTCGAGTCCACCGCTACCAATTCGTGTGAACAGCAAGATGGGTGTTCTATTTGCCTTCTGTCATCACAGAGCTGTCCTGGTTTCAGATGATGAGCTCTCTCCTGGTGTAACTCACACCTCCTAGGTTTCCAAGGAAGGTCCTAAACAGTGACAGGTCGTTATGGTTGCTTTCTGCATGCCATACAGTGACAGGTCTTAAGAAAGAGTGATTGAATCAATTAGTGAGATGAAGATACGGGATTCGAGGACTGCACAAATAGTGATTGAATAAATGAGTGAGAGAAATATAGAGATGTTCTTTAAAGAGAGGGCGAGAAAGAGCTCCACTCTCTCTCTCTCTCCCTTTCCCTCTACCCTATCCGGTTTTAACGTCTCCTATTCGGCGAGACTTAAAGAGATATTGAAAAAGGGAGGTAGTATTATAAAGAAATGGAGAGAAAGGTTCCCCCGGTGCGAAACCTTGTTGGATGTTCAGTATGTAGATCTATACCCGTTCGAACCATGACGCACCAAAGGACACCCCCCAAAACCCAGACAAGGAGAGGACTTGATGGGAATTCCACACCGCCTGCACACTCTCTGACCGACGCCAGATGCTGCGACATGTGCACAGTGTCGAGAGAGAAGCTGTCTACAAAAAAAAGGCAACAAAAAGTCGAAAAGTTTATCCGTGAGGTGAATGGTCCCGACTTGCGGCTAGCATCCTCTACCTTAAACCTTGGGGGACATCCTAAAAGTTTCTTTTATACAAAGTTTATAAGGATGGGGTTTGGGGAGGGGGGGGGTAACCTTGGAAATATATTTTATTTAAAGTGAACGCGGCAACCCTGGAGTAAAATACCGGCTTCCGACCAAGAAAGGTGGTCCGCGGTTCGAGCTCCGTTCTGCGACCCTTTTTTTTCTTTCTCCAGTGGCTTGGTTGGTTTCAGTATAAACAATTTCACCGACCGAGTTCGGGGTTTTCCGATTTCGGGTCTCGTCGCAGTGTAGGACTTTTCGACCTAGGAGACGTTAAATTAGGAGGGAGATTCGCTCCTCTGAACGAAGAACAGGGTTTATCTTACGGATTCTGCGGTGTTGATATCAGTTTTCTATGGCTACTGCATGAAGGCAGGCGTGTGGAGATATGCACTCTCATGCTGTAACTGCCAATTCGGTGCCATAAAGACATATTCTTGCACAGTTTCGGCTAAAGGTATACGGTCGGATACGCCATAAATGGCGTATCTGAACGCATTTTAATTTGTTTCTGGATCTATCAGAATACGTGTAGCTACTGCATGTAACGTGTTACCTGTTACCCATATGTTGATATGCATCCCAAAGTTGCCAGTCTTGCGCTATCTTATCGAATTCTCGCGCATTTGCGTACAGCGTTTTGCTTACAGGCCAACATGCAGTTTAATTTCAGTTTTATCAGATGTATCATAGCTACGTGTATTGCATGTAAGTTGTAATCCATGAGGCGATGTAGAGCGTCTCATAGCTGCCAATCTTGAACCGTCAGATCATGGCATCAAATCATATTCTTGCACATATCTTTCCACATTTCAGTCTATACATCATGTAGTTAATTTGTATCTAAACCTATCATGATAGCGACTGCATGTACCCTGTAAGCCATATGGCGATTTAAAGCATCTCATTACTCCCAATCTTGCACTAAAATATCGTATCTGTATACATGTATTTTCTAACACAGTTCTATTTAATTGCTGCGACATCACATCTTGACAGAAGTTCGCATAAGTTCGCATCTCAACCGTGCACCATAAAACGTGCATTCTTGCTCATTTTCACAGACACAGTTTTGCCTTAAGTTTTGAACGCTTCGTTATTTACACTTTGAGGTCTGTTAAGGTTCGGTAGCATGCTTTTCCATCCACATGCATCCTGCATCTTTTCATGTGTGCATCCCATATGGTTATAACCCCTGGCCCGGTGCACTGCTAGTGAAGCGAAGAAGGCCGAACACCGGGGGTATTTTATTCACAATATAGAGTCTAGATTTTAAGCTTATGTTGCGTGGTCCTGGAATCGCCTCATTCAGTCATTGCTAGTACCAGATGGGACAAGAACCTAGAACGAATCTGCAGTTTGAGTCTCACTAGAAGAATATGTCGGATCTCTCTCTCTCTCTCTCTCTCTCTCTCTCTCTCTCTCTCTCTCTCCCCCCCTCCCTCCCTCTCTCTCTCTCTCTCTCTCTCTCTCTCTCTCTCTCTCTCTCTCTCTCTCTCTCTCTCTCTCTCTCTCCTCTCTCTCTCTCTCTCTCTCTCTCTCTCTCTCTCTCTCTCTCTCTCTCTCTCTCTGGTACAAAAGTCCTGGGATTACCACTATGTCACTATGTGGCAGCACCAAAGATCCTACATTCCACATAACATTATTTTATACCATTTTTCTGCTTGCAGCACATAACAATTGTAAGTCTTGGGATCATGGAGTACTTAATAAACATAGTAAGCACTCTGCGGAAACTTTTGTACTGCAAAGAAACCAATAATAATGATAATAATAATAAAAAAAAGTCAGGTCACGGGGCAGTTTCCTTTTGTACATGTATTCTTCTCTCTGCGCGAAGGTCAGCAGTGCAATGTTTAATTTGGATACTGGCGGTTTGTGCGGGACAGGTTGAGTTGAGTTGTACTGGTTGCTTAGCAATAGCGTCCAACGTTAGCATGATATGCGAAACGAAGACGATAGGTACGAAAATGTGCGCCGGCGCCCAATCATAGCTCTATTGGGTATTCTAAACTTGCGGAGCCTATGAGCAAGCGTGCCAAAAGGGCGTGATTATGTCATCGGCTATAGCTTGGAGATCGCAAGGACCCTTACATTGAGTGGGACAGGTGGCGCCAACAGCCGCTCGAGACAAGTATAGATCTATAACTCTACACTCTATTTACTTTCTCTCTTTCTCTCTTTCTCTGTCTCTCTGTACCTCCCTCCACACTAGTATATACCTACACACTCTCTATACTGTACACGTATTTACTTTCCGTTGACCAGTAAAGGTATATACACCCTGTACTCTGTATTTACTCTCTCTGTGTAAACGTTTGTGCACGCACGTAACCGTGGCCCCGAAGTTTGTGCACGCACGTAACCGTGGCCCCGAAGTGTTGACTTAACGCACCTTGTGCCTCGGGGACCAGGTGGCCGCGGTCATGTGACCTCCTCTAGTTCAGGCCTTGCGGTCCACATGTCGAGAACGGATGACATAATAACGCCGCTTTGACGTGGCGTTTACTGAAAGCTCATTGGCTCCGTAAATCTAGGATAGAGCTATGTGACTTTATGATTGGACGCCGGTACAAACCACCTTACCTATCCGGCTATCGTCTTCGTTAGGTCCCGAATTGACTTCTACAGGAAGGTTGAAGGCGCGGTTCGAGCCGTGCTTTGGACCTCTGGAAAGCCTTTATCCTATAGTGAAAGGGGGGCAAACTGGCTCAAGTGATAGAGTGTTGGTCTCCCAATTGGGATGTCCCCTATACGAAACCCACAATCAGTCCTTTATTCATCCGATTTCGTCCCCTACTGGTTGGATATCGTGGCCGTCTGAGACAGAAGCATTATGCCTCTCTGCCTAGTCTATTGGGTGGTAGCATATATAAAATTGTCAGACATTAGTTTTGGGGCCCGTCCACAATATAGCCCATACACGTATAGTCCTGACGCTTGATGCTGGCGTTAAGCAGCCAACTCAACTCAACCTGCTTAGGACATGTATAAGGGATCAAAAGAGTTCGTTTGGCACGGCTCAGCTTCCTCGCACTACATGCACCTTATTTTTTTTCTTCCTTTGGCTCCCGTCTTACGTCAACCTCACCACTCTTGTTGAACTCCGTAGCTGCTACTCTATGTACCTGGGGAAAGTGGTGAGTGAGTTTTAGGGGCGATGGGAGAGGAAGGCTGGTGTCAGACTAAAAATTATGTCGAATACATAACTGTACCTAAAACAAAACAACATCCGATCCCCCACGTACAAAGCGAACGCTCTACTCTTGAAGCACCTGACCCCCACAGCGTCTAAATTAAGCGACTTAACTTTTTATTTTAATAAAATATTTAAAAGTTTGCGTGTCTGTGTGTATGTGGGCTCTCTTTGTTTTACTGATTTATTTTGTTTTTGGTGTTTTTGTTTTGTTTTGGCATGTGTGTGTGTTCTCTTGTTTTATTTTGTTTGTTGGTGTTTTTTGTTTTGTCTTGGTATGTTTGTGTGTTCTCTTGTTTTATTTTGTTTGTTGGTGTCTTTGTTTTAGTATGAGTGTGTGTTTGTTATTAGCCTAATCCGCCATCTGTTTTCTGTAGCCCACACAAGGGTTCCCTGCTGTACAATAGACTTACCGTTACCGCGTGTGGTAAACACATTGGGGACGACCAGCACTGTCTGGGTGGCGAGGAGCTGATGAGAGAGGATGTTTGCCATGTTTACCAGCTTGCCAGCCTGTCTGATGGTGATGCTTGGATGTTTCGTGTCTCATCACTGTCTTTCTGGGCCAACTTCATCCTGTTCTTCAGCTCTTTCTTTTGGTTGTTCTTTCAATCTTCCACCCTGACTTATCAATCAGTGTTCATCAACAATCTTGGACAGGCTAGAGAGGGAGGGACGGAGGGAGAGAAAGATATGTAGGGGATCAATCCACAACTTCCGCGTAGAAGGCACACGCTCCACCATGTAGGTTACTCTGTAGGACAAAAGCTCCCTCCAAGTTAAACGTGGAGGATCTTATAAGGTGACACGTCTCACAATGGATGTCCAACCAGTGGGGAAACTAATAAGTTATGCTTGCCCGATAGTGGTTTTGAACCGGCCACATACCGATTGAGAGCCCATCACTCTACCCGTTGCGCCAGATGACTCTCTAGGACCATGTACAGTATTTAAACCAGAGAGTGTGAAATAGTGAGAGGTTTCACACAGAGGATTTTGCGTTTGTAAATCTATAGTCTCTGGTTAAACTCTGATCTATTTCCACTGCTCACGATCACGCCAGCGCTTTCTCATATTATGGTCTGACTGAATCTATAGTCTCTGGTTAAACTCTGATCTATTTCCACTGCTCACGATCACGCCAGCGCTTTCTCATAATAATGATGATGAGATGTACTCAGTCTCGGCAACTCGCCCAGGTGCAGGACATCAGGTTTCCCGGGCTGGTGCCTCTGGCACTCCACAGCCTCAATACATGCTGCAGGTGGCTCACTCGTTGGGGGAAATGTACTCTCATCTTCTCTATGGAGGGTTGATTGGGATGTGGGGGGGGGGGGGGGTGCGGGCGGATAGATAGATACATTGAGTGAGTGAGTGAGTGAGTGAGAGACAGGGCGACATAGACAGAGAGACAGAGACAGAGATATCAGGGCCGTGTGTGAGGGGGGGGGGGGGGTTTTCTTTTGAAGACCTGAAACTGTCTCTCTCCCTCTCTCCTTTCTTTCTATCTCTAATGATTAGCGAAGAGGCTTACTATTTTAGGCGATAGATAACCGTCGGTTTGCCCCCTCTCTCTGTCTGTCTATTAATCTCTCTATCTCTTTTTCTTCTCTTTCTCTCTATTTGACTTTTGTTTCTCCTACCCTCTGTCTGTTACTCCCTTAATTTCTTCATCTCCGCCGCAAACTTTCTCTCTCTCTCTCTCTCTCTCTCTCTCTCTTTCCAAAAGCATACAAAGGACACCCTATACACCGATAGCAGGGATAACAGGAGTTATTAGGTCTTATCTAGATCTAGTTATTGCACCATTTACACGTCATTATTCTAGACAATCAATTTGGTGCATTATCCAACTGTCTGTCTACCGAGAGAGAGAATGTGTGTGTGAGAGAGAGAGAGAGAGAGAGAGAGAGAGAGGGAGAGAGAGAGAGAGGGAGAGAGAGAGAGGAGATAGATAGATTGATATACAGACAGACAAAAAGAGTGAAGGGATGCAAACCGACGTTTATCTATCTTCTTTCGTCTAAAATATTGTTCCTCTTCGCTGACCATTTGCCATGAACAGCCACCACATTATTATAGCTGATTGGAGGTGTTAGAATTAAATGGTTTATGAAATAATTGAATTGTCTGTCTGTTTCTTTCCTCCTTCCCCCCCCCCCCCCCCCCCCCTCTTTCTTTACTCCCAATTTATATCTGCGTATGTACGTGTCTTTTTCCCTCCATCTCCTCATCTCTCTCTCTCTCTCTCTCTCTCTCTCTCTCTCTCTCTCTATCTCTCTCACTGTCTTTAGCTCTCCAAACCTTTCTCTTCTTCGCCCCTCTTTCTGTATTTGACAATACCAAATTAACAGAAATTCTCTTGTGCTATGTTCTTTGGACTTAAAACCGTTGGGCGCATCACCGTTTGGGGCGTGTATAGATCTCTATACAGGCTTTGCGATTCTCATAAGATAATGGATAACATAATCACACCACTAGGCCCGGAGGATGCGGTAGCGCTGGGGTAGAACATAGGCTTCCGGCGCAGGAGATCTGTTGTTCGAGCCTTGGCGAACCCGCCCCCTGCGGTTTAGGTTGGTGTCAGTTGAATGTGATCGGCTGAGACAGGAGTCATGGTATCTCCGCCCCGGTCTCGTATGTGGCAGCACATAAAATTGTCAGACGTCAGTCTTCGGGTCCGTCCATAATTTAGCCTGTATAGTGCTGACATTGGACGTTAAACTAACTCAGCTACAGCCACTATGCCCCTAGACCGAGCGGGTTTGTTATCACTCATTGGTTCCATTAATCTAGGGCGCCGGTGCAAATTCCCTTGGCTTCGTTTCTCTACAGATCCCGATATCGCAAGACCTTCGCTGGGGAGGCTGGTAACTGTTACACTGACTGTTAGTGTTACAAACACAGGACCACCGCGTATTGTTGTTTTGCCTCCCTGGTCTGGAGGAGTTGACATGTTTTCACAATCCGCTGACAGTTTGTTACTGTTTTGCTTCCGGGGACTATTGGTGCGCCATTACTGCCGTCAATGGGTAGAGTTCATGTTTCAAAACGTGTGTCTATTTCGCCTCTGGAAAAAGTAATTATTGGTCGTGAAAATGCGGAACTGAATCATATCGCGACTAAACTACTGGCGCAAGTGGTAGAGTGTTGGTCTACAAAACGCTAGGCCCCTGGTTCGAAACCTACGATGGGTCATCAAATTTGTTTTATTTCTCCGATTTTGTTTCCTACTGGTTTGTTGGTGTCAGTATAATGGGACCAATTGAGACGGGAGTCATGGTATCCCCGCACTGTCTATATGGGTTATCACATAAAATCAGACGTTGGTTTCGGGAGCCGTCCTCAATATAGTATGTATAGTGCTGACGTTGGAGATTTAGCAACAGACTCAAAATCAACCCTAATAGGAGGTGGCGGAAACGCAGCGGCTAGAATAGGGTTCGAAACTCGACCACCAACCTGCATTAGAGACCCACGCTTTAATCTCAGGGCCACCACGGTCCCCGTAAATGCCCACTGCATCAACTTTCCTCTATCATCCAAAGTTAATCTCGCCCTTCCCCCTCCTCTCTTTCCTTGACAAATGCCAAAATAATAACGGTGCGTATTATTCCGACAACGTACGTTCATTGTTATATTACTTTGCTATTGGCGTCGTAGAAGTTTTGCATTCTTCACAGCGAAAATGTAAATAGAGTACACGTATATGCTATCTCCGCTTCAACATAGACAATTAAACGTAATTTGAAAGTCCCAATTTTCATATTGACTCGAAAATCCACGAAATCCACCATAAGACCGTCGTTTGTTCGTTTGTTGGTTTTTAGTTTTTAATACATTCAAATACCCCGCCCTGTCTTTGTCAGCACATAAAATTGTTATACCATAGTATTGAGTCATGTCCACAATAATTATAGACCATGTAGTGCTGACGTTGGGCGTTAAGCAACAAACCCAAATTCAAACAAAACTTCCCGGGAAGGAAGGGAGAGAACTTGTTGCCTGTTTCAAACTGACACCCGACCAGAAATCCCACCATACAAGTCCTCCATACATCATGGATGAGAAATCTCTGCAACATTTTATTTATCCCGCGAGTGCAGCGCCTATAATTATTTTCTCTAGAGCTTTTCCCGGCTTTGCCTGCACAATGACTGCTCAAGTGTTTGGCCTTTACCCACAAGCCCTCTCGCCGCTCTCGGATGCCCAATGGGGCAAGATCGAGCACTCTTGTTGGGTTCCTCGAATCGTGGTTTGCTTCCCCTTTTCCTTTTTGCAAATGTAGACCTCGAATCGTAATTACAACGTCGCAGGGCTCTCAAAGCTTACAACTCCTCGTAAGCCTTAAAAAATGCATTGTCTTAAGACGAGTCGTAAGCGCACCATAACATTGTACTTACGGCCCTAAGTTCTGCAGACACCTCAATGTTACCTCTGAAAGCTTTGCAAGTTGCGCAGCGTTATTTTACTCTCATATAATCAGCTTAGTACATGTTACGTATGTATTGTAACATTTAGCTTGGCTGGAGAGACACAAAAAGTACCTTGCACTTTCTTTATTTTGGGGTTATCTTCAGTAAGCCAACAGAGTGCCAAATCTATTTTGTATGATTTTGAGATCATGTAAAAATCAATCCAGATAATTGTATTCCTGTGTTTTTAAAGTTAAGTCGACTATTATGTTCATGTAAATGAAAGCACGTCTGCTATTTTGACTACATGTATACCATAAGGTAGAATACTGATCTAACAAATGCATTGATAGGTGTGACAATGTCAAAATGGCAAAGTCTTGAGATAAGCTTATTATGTACTGCTAGCGCGATGACGCGTAACTATAATTGGTTTTCTCTTCTCTTCATTCTCCCGCATATCATTTTTTAATTTATTCAGCTAACCTTGTTGGTACGTATTTTATGAGTACAGTGCTTGTAAGTGATGACTCTGTTTACTATCTTTTCTTTCGTATACCCAGTCTTGTGTTTTCCGTGAGTTGACAGCCGAAAAATAACGAATTCTTTAAGAGAAGTGTATAAAAAAAACTCTCACAAACCGCCATAGGTTGAATTGTTTTGTTTTTCACCTCTTTTGTTTTTGTAAATAGGTCCGCATTTCGAAGGTAGGTTTGGGGTGCATCTCTGTTCCAAACTATCTGAAGTCTTCTTGCGTTTTCGTCCTTCGTCATGTCTGTTTGGTTCCAAGATATAACTATTTCTAGGCTTAAGATTGCTTCCCCCAATCGATTTTCTCACCCACCCCACCTCTCTCTCTCTCTCTCTCTCTCTCTCTCTCTCTCTCTCTTTATTAATACAGTTACATGTACTTGTCTCTCCGCATTGTATCGTGTATGGCAGCATATAAAATTGTCAGGCATTGGTGCTGTGGTCCGCCCACAATATACATTATCATGTATAGTGCAGACGTTGGTCGTTAAGCAACCAACACAACTTAACGGATACCTACAGTTCCTACAGGGCTGTGTCAAATGTTTATCCACTGCAGTGTGACCTGCTGAGACAGGAGTCATGGTATCCCCGCCCTGTCTCGTGTGTGGCAGCACATAAAATTATCAGATGTCCGTCTTGGGGCCCGTCCAAAATATAGCCTATATAGTGCTGATGTTGGGCGTTAAACCAACCCAACCAACCAACCAACTATCCACTGCAGGATGTAGCCAGATTTTTCTGCCTCCGTCTCTCCATCTATTCTGTGCTCCCTTTGCTACTAAAGAAGTCCAACACGTACGTATCGCACAATGCTGTCTCGCCATACGACTGGTTATCTGTCTGTGTTTTGTTTGCTACTAAAATTAATGTTAAAAAAATGCTTTTGTGGGCATTTATTGTGGGTTGTTTAGAAGGCCGCCACTGCCTCAAGGGTCAAAACGTTGCCTGAGAGGCTGGGTTGTGTTTGACCCGTGATCCGGGACGCACTCCAGTGCTATCTGATCCGTAAAGCCCCGCCCACCAATATGGCAACACGGAGGCTTTGATTATATACATAGTATCTGTATGAGTCTTAGGAATACGCCCGCTGGCTCTTTTTAAGTTTTACCAAAGATTTTGTATATACCTATTGAAGGCCTTGCAATCCCCATGCCGATAACGAATGACATAATCACACCCTTATAAGCATAGGCTTTTCTGATAGTTCATTGGCGCCTGTAGTTTGGGATTGGACAGCAGTGAAGATTTTGGTTCCTGATCTCCAGTCTACTCTTTGTGCTCGTTATGGGCCCCTATATCGCAAGACCAATGTATGCCTCAGTGCACCCACATTCCTTTTTTTTTCCTTTTCTTTCCAATTTTCCATAATAAAAGTATTTTGTTAAAACCTGTGCTTGAAAATGCACGCCACATTTGTCATATGTATGAGCATGTGATGCGGTGATTGTTCTCTCTCCTCCCCCATCTACCTATTTTACGTATTCTTCTCGCCATCTTTGGCGGATTAAAATCTTTTTTTTTTTACTAAGGTCATGCTGCGGGTTGTTATACTATTCTAACGTCATTTGTTTCCCTATTGGACTTTGGGCCATTTTTCTGTTCAAACCTCTAAAAGATCATCTCTTCTTGGTATCATGATAAAAATTAAACAACATAATTTTAGGGCGAAGCTTAATCTCTGTTCTGATTCCCCCTCCACCCCACCCGCCTACTCTCTCTCTATCTCTCTCTCTCTCTCTCTCTCTCTCTCTCTCTCTCTCTCTTCTCTCCCTCTGCCTCTTGCTGACTTTAGCTCTCACCATTCCGAGACCATATAGAAAGTCTGACAACCTTTATATGCTGCCAGACAGATAATAGCCGACCTGATTGTGGAGCAGAAGGCTAATTAATCTGATTTGAGGCTACACGCGTTACCCCTTAACTTCTTTGTCACGTAATAAAGTAGTACATTCCAAAGCAGACCTTTATATGGAGCTAACTGTCGTCATCATCATCATCATCATCATCATCATCATCATCATCATCATCATCATCATCATCATCATCATCATCATCATCATCATCATCATCATCATCATCATCAATATCATCATCGTCATCATCATCATCATCATCATCGTCAATATTACGACAACTGCACTACTCTTGTTTTTATTGTCTATGTTTTTTTCCACATAATATGGACCCCCAAATGTGCTGTAAAGGACTAATAAAGTTGTGTATAATATCTTATCATATCCTATCTTATCCTATCGTTCACAGCCGCACAGACAAGACCAGTGCTGGGCGGGGAGTCTGGAGCGGACCTGGACAGTGGAGGGGAGGCTGGCGGTGGTGGCGGTCAGACTGAGGAGGAAGATGCTCCGTCCTGGAAGGGCGGGACTAGAGGGTTTAGCTTTAGGTGCGAGTGCAACCCCCCGTGTGTCGGAGGAGCCGCGTACTGCAACACTACAGTCGGGGTGAGTGCACTGCCAGATAAACATAGAGGCAGAGTGGTCTTCTGGTTAAACAGTTTGTCATATATTTTGCTACTACATTGTATTGAGATAATCAAGAAAAACTGTTTTGACCCTTTTTTCTGTGTAATATGGTACACTTTTCTAACATACTAACACTGTAAAGCATCTACCTTTTAGCGCATTTTAATCTGAAGTTTAGTTAGAAAGAACTGATTTTAAAATGTATAATGAATTATCACTTCCATTTAGGCACAAGTCTCACTTATGTCATAATTGTTGCTTATTGAAAAGATCCTGCAAAGACCCAACAAGTGACAAAACTCAATAGCAGATTACCGGGGACAAGGCTGGTCGCTTTAAGTTAGATTAGTCAGTTTAAACCTCTTGATTTCCTGTGGCACATGCCACAGCAAATTTCCTTCCTTAAGTTCGGTTCTTGCTGATCCTCTTCTTAGCTCGGCCCGTGTAGTACCAGCAGCTTTTATCTTGGCATCAGTGCTTCGTCGCCAAGTGTGCTCCGGGTGGCCAACCTTGCGTTTGCCTGGGGGTTCCACTCCAAGGCTTGCCTTGTGATGTTGGGTACTGATTTTCTAAGCGGGTGGCCTATGCAGCTCTATTAGCGCTTTCCAATCTCCTTCTCGGTGGGGATTTGCTTTGTTCTTTGTTTGGGATAACTTCAGGCCACCTAACCTTGAGGATGTTTCTCAGGCATCTTTTGGCAAATGTTTGGAGTTCATGACTGATCTTGATCTTGATCACGCGCCATCTTTCTGAGCCATAGAGTAAGACTGACTTTATGGTGGTATTGAAGATATGGATATTGGTTTGTACTGACACATAATCATAATGATAAGCTTTGATGTTGATTAATTTGAAATTGATATAATGTATGCAGTTGAATGCAAAGACGCGCTGGCACAAGAGCCTGCCAATGCACATAACAAATGTACAGCTTGATGAGAAAAGGTTAAACCCCCTTCTTATTTTTTTCTATTTCTCTTTTTCATTGCGCCGTGACACAGTGCTACATTGGAGAAGACACAGACCCAAAACAAGTGAGGAAGGGATGTCTGGTGGACGGGTCCCAGGCCAAGAACAAATGCTTCAAGGCACTGGGCACTGGGGAACTGTGGTGTTGCCATGGAAACCTGTGCAACCAGAGGGGCACTAACATCTCCCTTCAGTTGATTAAATCTGGTAAGTCTAAGGAACACCATTGTACAAGCTAGAATTACACCAGTAAAAGGGCTGGGTTGGGGGTGGTGGTGGAGGTGTGTGTGTTTTGGTTAGTAAAACGTGTAATTTCTAATTTGGAAGCTGCGCATTCAAATTTAAATCATTCCGTGTTCTCCCGACTCGCTTGGTTGATGTAGGTATAATATGAGTGGTTTAAGGCGGATGTCCTGATATTCTTGCTTTCTCCCTGTGTACAAATTTAAGAAATTAGTCTTGTGAGCCTTATACCCAAAAAGCCCATATAGTGCTGACGTTGAACTTGAGCAACTCAACTCAAATCAACTGGGAGTTGTTTGTGATATAGCTGATAAAACTTCCTATTAAAGTGTTAAACTATAATTATACCCAAGGAGATCTTGTTTGAGTGTAGTATTTTATTTGACTGTAGGATGTACTTTAAGAAACCAACTGATCTAACTATCTAACCCATTGTGTCTGGATTCACAGCCTCCCAGACTGGCGGCCGGGCATCTCGCAGTGATCTGACCAGCACTAGCCACGGGGAGAGAATGCAGGACCCTCCATTGAGGCAGAAGTGTGCGTGCTACCCACCCTGCGACAACAAGGACTACTGCTACACAGAGGGCAAGGTAAGATTCCACAATATGAGATACTGTGGAAAACGCCTGATCAGTCTGTTTAAGGACGATCTTAAGACTGGCTGAGACAGGCTCACAAGAGTCATTATATCCCGCATGTAAAATGTCACACGTTAATCTTAGGACCCATCCACCATAGAGCCCATATAGTGCTGAAGTTGGACGCCATACAACAAATAACTCAAACTTTAGTCTATGCTGTGTATAAAGTGCATCTACTTTGAAACACACAGTCGATAAAAAATGTACTTGTCCAATTTTGTTCCCCTACTGGTTTGGTCAGTGTCAGTATGTGATTGGCTAAGACAAGAGTTCAGGTCTCCATGTCTCTCTGTGGCAGCGTATAAAACTGTCAGACAGTATTCTTGGGACTAGTCCACGCTACGTCAGTCCAGAACTGCTTTGTTCTATCTCCAATTGAAAAAAAAGAAGGAAATGAAACAAAACAGTTGTGCAGTGACGAGTGCAGCGAGGAATACAGCCTTTAGAATACTGACTTTGGATGCTAAACAACAAAGAAACAAAACCCTCTCTGCTTTTGTTGCCTTATCGATAAACTTAACTCCCCTTCCCACCCCCAGTGCTATGTGATGCAGCATCCCGGTTCAGACGAGATCGTGCGAAACTGCTTCAAGGATGAGTATCAGTCCAACCTGAACTGCAAGTCCCAGGCTGGCACCGGCTTTTTCCGCTGCTGCGAGGGGCATCTGTGTAACCAGAACCTCACAGCTCGATCGCCTGCTGCTTATGAAGGTGGTGAGTCACTTCAGTAAATAAAGCTCTGGTTCTTAGTGAACAAAATTAAGGTGGTGAGTCACGTCAATAAATAAAGCTCTGGTTCTTTGTAAAATAAAAAAATGAAGATAATGAGACATGTCAATAAATTTTAATAAAGCTCTGGTTCTTAATAAAAAAAATTAAGATGGTGAAACACTTCAATAAATAAAGCTCTGGTTCTTATTTTCAAAAAATGAAGATGGTGAGTCACGTCAATAAATAAAGCTCTGGTTCTCAGTAAAGAATGAAGGTGGTGAGTCACTTCAATAAATAAAGCTCTGGTTCTTGGTAAAAAAATGAAGGTGGTGAGTCACGTAAATAAATAAAGCTCTGGTTCTTGGTAAAAAATGAAGGTGGTGAGTCACTTCAATAAATAAAGTTCTGGTTCTTCGTAAAAAAAAATGAAGTTGGTGAGTCACGTCAATAAATAAAGTTCTGGTTCTTCGTAAAAAATGCAGATGGTGAGTCATGTCAATAAATAAAGCTCTGGTTCTTAGTAAAAAAAAATGAAGGTGGTGAGTCACGTCAGTAAATAAAGTTCTGGTTCTTAGTGAAAAAAAATGAAGATGGTGTGGCAAGTATAATTACAAAGGTGTCAATTTCACAGAAATTTACGGATCAACAATAGAAATGTATTATTTCTTAAGTAAGAAGAAGCATAGAATAAATTCAGTTATGTGATCAGGGGTTTAGGGGCAAAATACTATAACTGGCCTTATTCAATCTTTGCAGTTACAGCAATATGCCTCCCAACTCGTAATATGGTATGCGACTTTATTGAAAAAATATTCATGTACAAAGATTGATCCAATTGGCATCACTGAAATATAAAACATTTTTTTTTCTGAAATGTCCCTAAATTAGTGTAGGTCTGTGAGTGATATCCTAACTTTTTAATTTTTTCACTCCTAATTTGCAGAAAACCCAGTTTATGTAATGACTAATTGATTGGGAAAATAAGAAGAAGATTGGAGTAAATATGTTAATTTATTTTTCGGAAGATCATTGAAATCTTTTGAAAATGATAGTCTAATAACTAATCACAGAAAAGAACAGATTTATAAACAGCATTGCTTGCAACCTGCCTTTCTACAGCATGGTGCGATTGACAATCATTGGAAAAAATAGGGCAGCAATGATTTTAAAATTTCAATATCTCCCAACAGGATCCTCCCCGAAAGCAAACGGAACAATGGACAACCCGGACAAGGGCTTGCTCATCGCTATGGCTGTGGCTGTGTGTCTGGTAGCGCTGCTCATCGCCACAGTTATCACCCTTGTGTTGCGGCGCCGGTGCCAACTGCGGAAGAAAGAGCTTGGGCTGAAACAGCAGGCGGCCACCTGTAAACTGCTGGAGGCTGACGCGCTCTGGAAGGAAGACTTTGGGGTGAGTGAGTGAGTGAGTGAGTTTGTTTTACGGCACGTCAGCACGGTAACGGCTATGTTGTGCCCATGATGTCCTAAGACAGTTAATGCATTATACTAGTAGCAACGGTGACTCCTTTATCTCTCTGAGTAGTAAAAACATAACAATTGTGCGTGAAAAGTTTGGTTATAAGTGAAGGGTATATACAGTAGTTTAAAAGATAAGCGGTGTAATCAGAGACTGTGAAATAGTAAGAGCAATGAGAGATTTCACGGGGATTATTTGTGTATGTCAAGATAATAAAGGCGTAACTTCCCTAATTTTGACTTCGTATATACTCTGGGGATTGTTCAACCGCCCATATTTTGATGAAGAAATGAAGTGAGCAGGTGTCACACAAGCTCCCTGTAGAATCAGAGCTCTAGCTATAACGTAACTTGAAGATGACAAGATTTTATTACAACAAAGATAAAGAAGGCAGATAGGCAGGTCACAAGATCTAGTTCTCTCTAATACCTGACAGCAAAGAAAAGAACTTTTCTTCAAAAGGTTAAAGGGAAACAAGCTGGCTCAAGTGGAAGAAAGCTTGGCTTCTATTCTCAGGTTAGATCTTCCAGGTTAGGTGTTCGTTAGTATAATCTGATAGACTGAGATAGAAGTCACAGTATACCCACTCTATATGCATTTGTACAAAAGAAATGCCGGACACGTTGGCAATAATAGTGTGGTTACTGAAAGTTGGCGTAAAGAAACTAACCAACCAATCCTTATTATGGGGAACATAGATTGTTCATGGCACACCTTCTGGGTTTTTTTTTTTTTTTTTTCGTATTTAGTACTGTGCAGAGAATTTTGACACTTTTGTTTTCACATAATTTATCAATAATAAAAAAAAAATTTGTTTCACGCCCCACAGGACCAGATGTCGTCTGGTAGTGGGCGGGGCCAGCCTCACCTGGTCAAACAGACAGTCGGGAAGCAGGTCACCATGGAGAAGCTCATCGGTCAGTACGCCTGGTTATCTTTTGTTTTTTTGTGTGTGTTTTTATTTATAATTTATTTGTTTGTGTCAAATGCTTTTTTTCTTTCCTTTTGTTTCTGAGTTGTTTTTTTTCTTTAACTGCTTAATGCCTTTAACACGAAGTGATATGAGAGTAATAAAGTTCTATTCCAGTATATGAACTGACCTGGATTATACAGCCATAGGAACGGTTTTGTTCCACCAATTTGCCTGCAATTACCGGGGTGATTGCAAGATAAGTTATAAAGGAGGCAGATAGAACTTTGTTATTCTTATGATATCAAGTATTAATACATTCCACATGTGCTTCTTTTTTTTTTCTCTTCTTTTTTTTTCTTTATTTCTGTATCTCTCTAAAGTCTGTGATCTTTGATCTTGAAGTTGACTTCTCTAGTCTTTCCAATCTCACAGCCAAGGCTGGAAGGAACCAAAGCAAAACATTTTCCTTGTTGGAGAGTAAGTATAGACCACATTCACAGAGAATGAACGTTGCCCTCACAGACTGATCCCAGCCAGAGATGCTAGTTGGCTGCAAAAAAGCATTTTCAATACACAAGCTAGATCTATATTTCAGGAGAATGAAAATTGCCCTTGCAAATCACGAGCTAGATCTATATTTCAGGAGAATGAAAATTGCCCTTGCAAATCACAAGCTAGATCTATATTTCAGGAGAATGAAAATTGCCCTTGCAAATCACGAGCTAGATCTATATTTCAGGAGAATGAAACTTGCCCTTGCAAATCACGAGCTAGATCTATATTTCAGGAGAATGAAACTATGCAAACCATGAGCTAGATCTATATTTCAGGAGAATGAAACTTTGCAAACCACGAGCTAGATTTATATTTCAGGAGAATGAAAATTGCCCTTGCAAATCACAAGCTAGATCTATATTTCAGGAGAATGAAAATTGCCCTTGCAAATCACGAGCTAGATCTATATTTCAGGAGAATGAAACTGTTCTATATCAGCAGTATTTCTCTTGCAACAGAATTTTATAGACTGAACAAAGCCTGTGTCAAATATGCCCATGATTATTCACGCCTCAACACTACACATAGCATTTCAAAAAATTTCTGCATGCCCTACACAGAACAAAACAGCACAGTTACTTGCTTTTCGAATAAATTACTCGCTTTATTGTCTTGTTGTGCCACCATGAAATTATATTTGTCATATTTTTTTATATTATAATTATTATTTTCTTTTTTTAACTGTGTAAGTTTTGCTATAGGAAATGTAGTTGAGAACAAAAAAAGTTCATCAACTGATTATGTAATCTTTTTTTTTTGGCTTCTTGGATATTCATAGAGAAATTTGAATAGCTATGCTTCATATAGCTTAATGTCTTATAACAACGAGGGAAAAATCCTGTTTATCTCACCTATTCTTTTTTTTTTTATGAAGGACACAGGATATATAATAGTTGAGGTTTCTTGAAGTATTCAATACTTTCTATCGCATTTTTCTGTTTGAACCAACACACAATTTTTACTATGGACAATTTCATAACAGTTTTTTAATTTTTCTGAATTTATGTGTAAAAAAATAGTTCTGCATGAAAGAATACTCTATTGCTGAAAAAAATCACAAAAAATTTAAGCAGATTGCACCAAAACAAGTTTATTGCAAATCAAATATTGGACCAAACACCTATTCTGCTTGTATTACAGCACACATTCATCAATGGATGATTATATTTGCACCTCGAAGACAACTTTTTTGTGCTTGGAGATTTCTTTGGGTCAATAGTATCGAATATCATGTTTTACAGACCAAATTGCAAGACTCTTTGTTTGCATGTAAAATCAAGGAACAAGTACCAGAAGTCATTTATCTTGGAAACGTTACACCTGGCTTTCTTTGTATCTTTTTTTTTTTTTAAGTGTAAGTTTGTTATTTTCCCCAATGAAACTTAATGCATCATAAGTACCAACCCTCAAGATATATACCTTTTATATTTTGCAGTCAAAATGACTTTGTGAATGGAAAAAACCACAACAAAAAACAGACTAATTTTATAATCTTATAATCTTTGCAGAAGAAGACCCAAGACAATATTTTTCAAACTAATAATATAAATTATGCTCATCATCACCTTTCCTTTTTTTTTTTTTCTTCTTTTGCCTTACTTATTCAATTTTTGAATTTCTATATTATGAGCATGTGTTTCTTTTCTTTTTAGACTTCTTCTTTTTCTCCTCCGTCTCCTCCTTCCTCTTCTTTCTTCTCTTCTTACTCCTCCTCCTCCTTCTTTTCCTCCTCTTATTCTTCTTCTTCTTTTTCCTTCTGGTCTTTGATATTTTTTAAAACAAATTCAACATATTGAATATTATTAGCATTTATTAGTGACTACTTACAGGTTTAATTCACAGGCTTTTATGTGTTTTTGTAATTGATTCATTACTACATAAAAAAAAAAATTATCTTCAATTCTAAAACAATAAAACATGTGGATTCCTTATACTTCTTATTTTCATATTCCAGGCAAGGGGCGGTTTGGGGAGGTCTGGAGAGGGAAATGGCGAGGGGAAGACGTGGCGGTGAAAACATTCTCCTCCAGGGAGGAAACGAGCTACAAGCAGGAGTCTGAGATCTACAACACCATCCTGCTTCGGCACGACAACATCTTGGGCTTCTGCGCCGCCGACACCATCGGCATCAACAGCACCACGCAGCACCTGCTCATCATGCACTACCACCGCAACGGGTCGCTGTACGACTACCTCCAGGTGAGAGCGGTTAACCCTTAGAAACCTGAGCTTCTAGCTCAACACTGCCCTACATGAGCTAAGAATAGGAAACTGACATAGGGACCAAATGATAGGTGATAACAAGCGATGTTAACATTTTTTCAGATTTAAAAATTAGATCTGATATAGAGGGACCACATAATTCCTTAAATATGGCTAATGCATAACATAATCAGGGTTGAGACTCATCTGTGGCCTCGAAGCCAGGATGTTCCAATCGATGGAGCTTTAAGTGAAAATCAATGATAAAGATGTGTTCTTGAGTTGATTGTGAAAATTAATGTAAAAGGGAAAGCACTGTGCAACTGGTGCAATTCAGCACTAAGTTATGGAGACAAGGGACAGTTTCCACCTGACTCTTTCATTTGCCTGCAAACAAGGACTTCAAATGTATCTGGTATGTCATGTTGGATTCAAGTTAATTGTATTTGTACTTGAATCTTGACTAAATTTTTAGCATGATTTGTGAATTCTGAAATTTACATATATTAATCATACAAGATTATATCATTAATTACAATAATAATAATAATAATAATAATAATAATAATAATAATAAAAATAATAATAATAGAGTCAGAAATAAACAATTACAGACCATTTGTCTCCAAAATGTGATAATGTAAATTATACAACATTGAACATGCTCACAAACCATGAAAAAAGAGAGCTTCACATGCTCGCTGCGTCCTCTTTTTAATCATCACAAAACTACCAAAAAATGAGATATGCCACTCAGTTAGTGCAGTGTTGATGCACCCCATCATACAGCACTGATCATTATGTTCACTTATCTCTTGGGCTTTAAAGGCCATCACTCAATATCCTTCTATACTTATCACAAAACTGCCAATATACCCTACAGTGTACCAATGAGAGAGATGGGCAGACAGAGCAAGTGATGTTTCTGTTTTTATTTATTTTTTCATTTAAATGTCAAGAGAATTTTTGTGTCTGATATATCCAACCAAAGAGATGAGTTGCGTGCCATATTCACCTGTCTGCTCTAGATCCTGTACTTCATAAATAAATTATTGACCATCCAACTTATATTTCTCTTGTGAATGACTAAAAGTTGATCTTACCCCATATTATTTGTAGTTGATCTTATCTCACCTTATTTGTATCTCACCTGTGGGCTATAGAGGGCTTCACTCGCCGGCCGCCTCCCTCCAGGATCTCCTCATGCAGGTGGGCCAGTCCTGCGGCCGCTGAGTGCGCCAGAATCAACATGTCCTCCACATCAATGTCGCTGCTCTGGAGCGGGAAGGGCATCAAGTGGTGTGAGAAGGGTGATGATGATGATGATGATGATGATGATGATGATGATGATAATGATGGTGGTGGTGATGATAATGATGGTGGTGGTGATGATAATGCTGACGACAACGATGAGTCGACAACAGAAATTTTATAATTTTAGCTCCTAAATATGGCCCTCCAAGGACTTTGGATAGCAGTAAAAAGACTATCATAACAAATCCAACGAATTCACAAATCATGCTAAAAATTTAGTCAAGTGGGAGGGAGGGAGGGAGGGAGGGAAGGAGGGACACACACACACATGAGAGGCCGAGGAGAAGACCAAACCATCAGCCAAAATAAGGGCCAGCTTTGTTATAACGTGGCCTTTTCTTGTCAGATATGTATTTGGATTTAGGCATCAGGCAACACAAGTAAAAAAGCTTAAACATTATTTTTTTTTCTGAGAATTTAAATACTAGTAAAACAAATTTTTTAATTGAACTTTTTTATTTCTTCTCTATTTCAAGTCTAGATCTAGATGACTTTGGAATTAGACACACTTCATTCGTTTTACAGTTCTTTTTTTGTGTTGTTGTTACTATGATTATGTTTATAATTATACTTTATTTCAAAACCTGACTGATCTTAGTAACAATAAATATCCTGTGTGATTTAAACCATGATTATTCACTCATTGTTTTTTCCTCTCTGCTCACAGTGGTGTTTTAAAGAGTCAGATCAGACTGACGGAAACGATAGTCTTCCCTCTGACACAGAGTCAAAAACAGCCTCGGAGCCCGTCAAATTGGTATGTGCAATTAATCAATTAATTAATTAATTACTTAGTCCTTGTGTTTGTTCATTAGACAGGCAACACAGAGTTATAAATTTTATTTCTCTCTAAAAACACAATAAAACTGAGATTTCATTCAGAATTTCTTCTAGTGCAGGTTAGGGTGTCAATGCTAGAGTATCTATGATCTTGGATTGACTGGCTAGACCTGACTGTGTAGTCATACTGTACTGCAGCTACTAATGCCAACATGGTCCTCTTCTTAAATATTTTTTTCTTCCTCCGACATATTGTTATACATCTTCTATACATTTACGCTATCTCTTTTTACATAATATATTTTTTGTTTATAATCAAGCTTTATAATCCCATAGAAGCAATTTTCCAGAAATGGACAATGAAGTCTATCTTTATCTCATTCGGTTTCCCCAGCTTGTTGGAACAAAGCGATACATGGCGCCAGAGGTTCTGAATGGGGAGTTGAACCCAGCCTTCTTTGAGTCCTTCAAGAGGGTCGACGTCTACGCTTTCGGCTTGGTGCTCTGGGAGATAGCTAAGAGAGCGAGACGTGAGTTTCTCTCCTCAAATCTTAGCACTATTATTTAATAGACGTTTTGTTTTGTTTTTAATTATAAAAAATGTGAAGTCCAGGGTATTTTATACTATGGTACTGTTGTGGTATAGGAATTTTTTTTGAGAACTCCAGATTGGTGAGGAAAGTTATCTCAGGATTGATAAAACTTTAAGGCATTTCCTGAAAATGGCTAGTTTCAGGGTTTGATTTATCGTGTGTAGCTGCCTGGGAATAGCATGGAATTTTCGGAATGTCTTGTTTCTAGATATAAAGCAAGTTGGGTTGTCTTTCTCAGTTTCTAAGTCTTTAAATGTGAAATGCAAAAGAAATCTAAATTTCCAAAAACTAAAAGATATATTTTTAAATTTTGAAGAGTCCATGAAACAACAGAAAATGAAGTTTAAGAAATAATTAACACACGGGAAAGTAAATCTCCAACTTTTTCACTCTTTTTCTAAGACTTGATAATTATAAATCTATTTGTACCATGTGAAAACCACTCACTTGTACACATTGATTATCATAAGCTCTTGGTTTGACGTGACTCTTCCCTGGTTTCCCCAGCCTACGCAGACCTGTACCACCCTCCATTCTGGGATGTGGTCCCCCACGACCCCTCGCTGGAAGACATGAAGAAAGTCGTGGCGGACGAGGAGCAGAGGCCTCCCATACCCAACCAGTGGGAAACTGACCCTGTAGGTTCTCGTAGTAGTAGTAGTAGTAGTAGTAGTAGTAGTAGTAGTAGTAGTAGTAGTAGTAGTAGTAGTAGTAGTAGTAGTAGTAGTAGTAGTAGTAGTAGTAGTGGTAGTGGTAGTGGTAGTGGTAGTGGTAGTGGTAGTGGTAGTGGTAGTGGTAGTGGTAGTGGTAGTAGTAGTAGTAGTAGTAGTAGTAGTAGTAGTAGTAGTAGTAGTAGTAGTAGTAGTGGTAGTAGTAGTAGTAGTAGTAGTAGTAAGTGGTAGTGGTTGTGGTAGTGGTAGTGGTAGTGGTAGTGGTAGTAGTAGTAGTAGTAGTAGTAGTAGTAGTAGTAGTAGTAGTAGTAGTAGTAGTAGTAGTAGTAGTAGTAGTAGTAGTAGTAGTAGTAGTAGTAGTAGCAGTAGTAGGAGTAGCAGCAGCAGCAGCAGTAGTAGCAGTAGGAGTAGCAGCAGCAATAGTAGTATCATATAGCTACATCTCTCCATTTAACCTCTCAATCCAAGATGTTCATCTATGAACAGCCTAAACAATTCATATCCTCCATCAAGTTTAGTTATAGGGCAGTGAAGGTTTATATGGTGGGTTGTCTCCGGACTTCCGAACATAATAATGTGAGACAACCAGGGTGAATTAGGCACATGTCACAGCCTCTTAACATTATAAAATGCTATATATTGACTTTTTTTCATTTCTAAAATAACACGAGTATCTCTAGATCTAGAAATGATAGAGCTATAAGATTTTTTCAACCTCTTTCAATGCCCATATTCAACCAGTGGAAATACGATATCCTGAGGATTTCAACGGCTTAGCATTTGATATACTGATTATTTTATTATTAGATTAGCACTTACTTTGATGTAACATTTTCCCTAAGGTACGAAGATCACCCATACCCAATCAGGGGGAAACATATCCTGTAGGTGTTCATCTGCTAATTCATTAGGTGTACCGTCACCATGATAATATAATGGTTGATCTCGCAGATAACCAAAAGAAGACATAACACGAATCTTTGCATTATTCCTCATTTATCTGTTTTATAAGGGAAAGAAATTGGGTGGACAAAACTTCTAAAATTTTAATTTTTAAATCTCTTACATAAAAAAAAAGGACACAATTATTAATAACTTGTTTTTCTACAAACTACTGATTTTGAAATGGAACATTATGTTAGCACAGTGTTCTCCTAGACCATGACATGAAAAAACAAAGTCATACCAGCTTTACTCTCTCAAAATTCTGAGCTGAATAAATAAGAAAAAAAATACCCCCCCCCCCCCCCCAAAAAAAAAAAAAAAAAAAAAAAAAAAGACAAACATCTAAAATCAATTTTACTTTCTCTATAACTACTCTAGCTCATGAAATGAAAAAAAAAAAGAAAAAAAATTTAACTCAACTAATTCAACTAATATCAGTTTTCCTCATCTCATGCAATAAAAACAACAACAACAAACTACTAAACTTAACTATCATCAATTTGACTATCTCTACCCCCCTTCAGCTTATGAAATTAAAAAAAAAACAACAAAGCAAACAGCGAATATCAACTATACTCTCTCCCTATCCCCCTTCTCAGCTCATGTGCGACATTGCACGCATGATGTGCGAATGCTGGTCCCACCAACCCAGCGCCCGTCTCACCATCCTGCGGGTGAAGAAAAACCTCCACAGAAAGCTCAAGATGATGGGCCACAACTCGAGCCGAGGGGGCAAGTACACCGGAGGCGAGAAGAAACTCATCCACTGCAACTCTTCTGGCTCATCCTCATTCCTCTGCAAATACAGCACGGGGGAGGGAGGGGGCAGGGACGTATACCGCGGAGGGAGAGGGCGGTACAGCTACGGGGTCAGGGGAGGGGGGAGCAGTGGAGGGGAGAGCAGTAGTGGCGTAAGTGGGGTCAGCGGGGGCATCTCGGAGACTTACAGTGGGAGGATGTGAGCGGGGGGAAACCAGTGAGAGAGTGGGTGGAACTAGGGAGAGAGTGGGAGGGGGGGGGGGAGCCCGTGGGGGGGGGGTGAGCACACGGGGGGCGAATCAGTGAGAGAGTGTGGGGGGAGCCAGTGAGAGAGTGGGGGGAACTAGGGAGAGAGTGGGAGGATGTGGGTGGAATAGGGAGAGAGTGGGGGGATGTGAGTGGAATAGGGAGAGAGTGGGAGAATGTGTGTGAAAGAGGGAGGAGAGAGTGGGAGGATGTGGGTCGGAGTGGTAGAGAGTTGGTGGGTGTGAGTGGGAAAGGTAAAGAGTGGTAGAATGTGAGTGGAAGAGGGAGAGAGTGGTAGGCTGTGGGTGGGAAAGGGAGAAAGTATGGTTGTGAGTGTGTTCAGTGTTTGATAAACTTTGAGAAACTATCAGCAAAAGAGAGTTGTGACTGACTGAAATAGAAGTCCTACTTTCCCCACTATGTCCCGTATGGCAGCAAATAAAAAGTCAGACATTAGTCTTGGGACCCATCTCATCTGTCAAATTGACGATAATAGACATGAAGAACCCAAGAAAAGAACCAGACTATCAGAAAAGTGATGCTAAGAATGCTACTGATAGTATACATAGAGCATTGTGTACATGAGAGAGCATAGATTTGGTAAACAGGGGGGAGGGGAAGGGCGGTGGTCTAAGTCAGCAAACAAAATGCGAAAAAAGAATCTCATTAGTATTATAATATCATAATGACATGATTATGTCATTGAAGTTGGAAAAAATGTCTCAATATAAGGGGTTTTCAGTAAAGAAATAATGATACTGTTGGCATCACTGATATTAAACTAGGAGGAAACGGGCAAAGATTTGTTTTTAAGAGAGTTGAGAAGTGTAGTGGATGACGTTAAATCTAGTGTAGAAAAAAACTGTCATAGTCAGGATGGCTTGTGTGTATGTAGAGACAAAACAAGTTCAGCTGTGATATTGCAATGTATTTCTGGTGGATGGTAAAAGTGTTGAATGGTATATATAAGGCTGTCACAAATCCATGTAAGTGAATGCACTAGATTAAATATTATGTGTAATGTTGAGATAGTATTTGATTTCAAGTGCAGTATGATGTGAGTTGAGAAAGTAAAAGGAATATTGAAGTTTGATGTTTTTTTGTTTGTTTTTTTTTTAATCGAAAAAACATATATTTTTAGTTTGAAAATTGGGCAGGGAGAGAAACATTTTCTGTACAGAGAGAGTGTGCCTATGTGGGAGTGGTTAGAAATATAGCTTTTGTAAATTTTGTGAAATCTCTTTGTACATAAATGTCTAAATATTTGATGTAAATAGCATGTAGTACTTTGCAGTCGTCTATTATCATCAGCTTCATCATCATCATCATCATCATCATCATCATCATCATCATCATCATCACCATCACCATCATCTTCATCTTTACTACGATTGTCCCACCTTCTCCTATGTCAAAATAGCAGTAATTCAAGTCACATCTATGCCTTTATGATTCATTTACCTTTAGTAAAATGAATAATTTTCTATATTGTCAAAATGCATTCAGCCATTTATTTGTTGGTCCCATTGCATGAGAAGTACTGTAATTTTTACGATTTTTTCACTTTTGTTTAAATTGAGTCTATGAAGTGACAAGTATTTTTAGTTAAAGAATTTGTCAGCCATTTCGAGTATCCAAGTCAGCCATGCGGCACATGACTTACTTGAAACTTAGTAGACACTAATCTAGCAGAGAGCTATGCAGTATTCTTCAAAGATGCTATCATAGAAATGCAGATGAGTTAAAAGGATTTACACCATTATCTCCTGCAATTTTTAAGGGATTTATTTATCAAGGACTCCCTTTTCCTAAATGGGATTCGGACCCATTGATCAAAAGTTTTATTCCAGTGTGTTTTCAGAGTAGCAATCTGGATCCCTGTTTTTTCTTTTCTTTTCAAGGGTTAGCCATGCAGGGTAAAATTGACTTTGGGATATTTGAATATGATTTACGAGGGTTTTTTTTATCTTCTTTTTTGTTTGTGTGTTTAGATGGAGAAAAGGCAGAGATTTCTATTGATAAAGAAATTGCGCAGGGTTGGCCACATGTGTTAAAGGTTTACTTTGGGATAGGAAATGATTTGTGTAGGGCTTTTTATTTTTTTTGTGTGTGATTAGAATTTCATCGGGCAGAGCTTTCCATTGATTTAAAGGAAAAATGATATGGTGTACATATTTTATCTTTTTCGTTTTTGTCGCAGAAAATCATGCGCAGGAGTTATTTTGTTTGACTTGTAGGGTGTGGCAGATAACTATCAGAATCTTACTGTAGTGGACATGTTCAGTGTCTTCTTACTGAAAACATTTTTGATGGAATAAATGTATTTTGTATGCTATTTAATTTATGCATTCAGTGTTAGTTACTCAGGCTTTGCTGTTTGACGTTACATAATTTATAATTGCATTTGTTCCAGGAATAAGTCTTTGTTTAGAAAACTCTAACTTAAAGGAGAGTGCAGCGAAAATCTAAGACTAATGTTCTATGATATTTATAGATTAAAGTACTGGAAAATAATATGGTCTTATTTTAAACCTCCACTTGTGTGGCTGAGGCCATTATGTTTTTAGATGGACGCATATCATAATGGTTTTACTACCTAATCACTCTCCAGGAATTTAGTAATTTCCATACTGGGAGAAGGCGAATAGAACTTGTAAATTTTAGTTCAATTTTTATAGTAATACTGGATCATAATTATATGAAAATAATAAATATCAATTTTATCCAATAAAAACCAATGAAGTTGGTAGTACTAGTAACATCATGTGTCACATATCTATCATTATTTTAGAAATGATGTTAAATTTTGTCTTTTTAAAGATTGTACCATGAGCATTTCATCAAAACATTTCTCAAAAATGGACAGTTGTGTAATTTTTTTTTTTTAAATGAGAAATGTTCATTAAAAATAAAAAATGATCTTCGACAAATTTTTTGGGTTTTATTTTTGGCCCAAAGAACACTAAATAATTTATAATTATATATTTTTTTATTTAATCTTATTTTAAGTTCCAATCCAGTATAGGACTTGACAAAACATGTTAATATTCTTCATTTGCTTGGTTTATTAAACACTAACTTGTAGGATACTGAAGAACATAATGATTCATATGACAAAAAAGCCCAAAACAACAACCAAAATCACAAAGAGACACTTCCTGAAAATATAATTTCCATTTTTTATTTTCAAACACATAATCTTCACAAGCACAAGGGCATATATATTTATATCAATATTTATGTTTAAAATTATATCATTCTTTATTAAACATCAAGGCTTTTAAAGTTTCATATCAATGTAATGATGAAAGAAAAAATTACATCTTAAAATACATAGTTACATTTTATAATGATCTCTTACACCACATAAATATAACGCACACTGGCACAGTATCAAAACCACTATGTCGTATTAAGTACATAGGAGATAAAATAGTAAGTAGGACAACTGAATTCAAAATAATTTTGGAGTTCCATTAAATTTATAGTTTGTGCTTACTTTCTCTAATCTCCTTAAATTAATTTTTCTGACGGATATATAATTTTTATTTCACTTAACGTTAAGGAAAAAATCTTTATACTTGTACAAAGCTCAAAAGGAGAGGCGGTTGATAATAATAACTCTCAGTTGGTGCCTTCATGTCCAGCGTCCATCATCAGCATTTTATAGGCTATATTATAGATAGGTAGGTCCCAAGACTGGCTCTGACAATTTTACATGTTGCCATACGGAGACAGTATGGGGATGCCATGACTTGCGTCTAAGCTGGTCACATTATTTTTACTGACACCGATCCAACCAGTAGGGGGTGAGATCGAACAAAGAAATTTTTGACCGATTGCTGGGTTTGAATCAGGGACCTTTCTTTTCTCCTTTATGTAAGAAGGCCATTCCTAACGCTTCTTATTGCCATGAATCAGAAACGGTAGGAATGTTATAAGCAAAAAGATCAATTACAACGATGAAAATTGATTTCCTTCAGCAGCATAAAAAGTGAGAGTACAATGGGTTCCAGTAAAAAATCCCTTGGGGGGAACCTACGAGACGTTAACCCCAGAGAGAGACAAGTTCCATAGGTAGAGCGCCCAGCTTTTAATCAGAAAATTGCAGGTTTAATCCCTGTCTCCAGTGCGGCAGAACATAAAATTGTCAGACGTCAGTCTTGCGGCCCTTCCACAATATTGCCTATATAGCGCTGACTTTGAATGTTAAACCAACTCAACATCTCAACTACAGACCAAGTCTCAGGTGTCCCGCTTTAGAGTCCTGTCACCACACGTGCACTTTTCTTGAGAAGCTTGGCGACATTAAACTAGGTCAAAGTTTTCGCTTTCTTCCACCAAGGATTATAGTATAAAAGTATACAAATGTTATCTTTGAAAAGCCAAACCCTTTTACAAGTACATTGTAGGTATTTACTTCGATCAAAAATATGGTTTAAAGAGATATTTTTATGGTTTAAGAGTTAAGTTTGAATTAAAATGGTTTTTGTATACAAAAATCACAGGAAAAATAACACACACTCATACAGAAGGAATGCATGATGATGAAATTAAGTAGTTGAAATTATGGTGTCGCATCTACAAATAAAAGACTTAAAAAATCAATTTCCTACAATATTTTATATTTAAATTAATCGATTATTCAATTATTGTGATACAATTTTTTTATCACCCAACCTTTAAAAGTTGCACCTACTTACCTCTAATGGCACTGCAATGCAATTTTAAAACTTTAAATTCATGCAAATTTTATTTAATTATCATACGGCTGTTAATGACAACTAACAATAACTATTAAAAAAAAATTCCTCAGCCCACCTGTTTAACCCAGTAACTCTACATTGATTTATCCAAAGGAGAACACTAGATTTAAAACTAAGCAACAAAACACTAATATATTGATGATGAAAAGTTAGAACTTTATAGTAATTTAGACAGTTCATACTTTTGACTCATTTGTTGCACTGCTTGTACTCGTGAAAGTTTGATCAATTTTTGGCTGTAAAATCGATCGCACAGTGTTAAATATTTACCCAAAAAGGTCTAATAGCACTCATTACAGTTTCTACATTTCCATCTCCTAAATGGCTAGACATCACAAAGGAATTGTTATGCTTAAAGGCATTTGCCTTTTTGAAATTAAAATTAAAACTATGAGTATTCACATATGAGCTTATTCAGTTTTGTCAGTTTTCTAAATATGTAGTAATAGTCCACAAGAGAAAATTACATGATTTATGATAATCACTTAGGCTTGGAATGGGATCAGTTAATCAAGACATGAGGTAGATTGAGAGTGGAAAAATCATAAAATCTTAAAATCTACCATCATAAATGGAAAACTATGTATCTTTGAAAATAAGTTATAGCTTAACACACACATACACACACACAAACATAATTATAAATACACAAACAAGTGCCAGACGTCCGCGGAGAGTGACTAATACAGTAAATCAAAACAGATGTGTCATAAGAAATGGCCACACTCTCAGGTAGGATCATATATACATATTATAACATACAAAACGTCCACATTTGTTAATATAGACATGTATGTGAAGTAAGATTTTGAATAATAACTTGACTCATCAAGTCTAACCGTATCTACATTCCTTGATCTTATCAATGCTGTATGGTTTATATGTCAGCAGGATAAATCCTGATATTTATCAAGCTATATAGAATGAATAGAAACATGTTCATGCTTTCAAAATTAAAAAATATGAGGTCCAAATGTGGATTCAATGAGACTTCAGGTACAAGTTGTTTTGAGTTGAGTCAAGTAAAAAATTGCAATCTCTTTTGAAAAAAAAAATCTCCATAATTATGTTCATTTCCATAACTTTTCTGTCTTCAAAAAAGGCAGAGCACACACTTTTTGGTGTAGCAAATGCTCGTTATTATTTTAAAACTCTCTCAGGTGTTGGCTATATGGATTGCTCAAACAAAAATAAAACTAAGAAAATGACTTAAAACACAAAATTTAGCAGATTTGTAAGTCAACAACATTAACATTTTTTTTTACAAAGACAAAATGTATGCAAATTTGTGAATTAGCTCCATAAAACATGGGTTGGCAAGAAATCAACATTGATTCACTATGTAGATTAATAAAAATCATGAGTTTTCAGAAATTTATAAAATTAAAAATGCAACTAATGTAGAGTGAAACTAGCAATATAATTATAAATCAAAAGCATGTGACATTCTGAAGCATTTGGTCAGATCAGCAGAGGTCTTTTGGCAGTAGCGCATGTTGAAGCTTTGTTAACTCCATCTCGAGGTAAAAGTTAAAAATTAAGTAAATGTTGTTTCATGATTTTAACAGAGATTGGGGAGAACCCAGAAATTCGGTTCCTGATTGTACTAGCCAAATGGCACCTGTGAGGAAGATTGCCGTTACTTTCCTTGCCAACACAAGAGCCTTGGCTACCTGTTTGTGCTGGGTGACACATGAGGCCTAAAAACAAACTTGCTCTCGCTGGCCAGCACCCTACTTGTCCAGCTGATCTCGAGATAGGCGGTGTGGTGGCTGTGGAGGACCTCCATAGGTATTTTCGTCACTTTTTGTTCGCTGTCCTTTTCCACAAAAAAATTCAAAATGTGAGTTGAAAAAGGTGATAAATGACAGTTACAGGAAATTTACAACAAACTTAAAGCATTTTGTCACTGGACTAGCTAATGGTAGTAGTATTTAGATCATTAAAAAGTATTTATCTCTTGTACCAGAAGCCGCAATTCTACTACTGTTTTTCTTTAGTTAATTTAAAACAAGTCAGTCCATTTTAATGTCAACTTCACCATAAGATGGATACTGATCTAACAAGCACATAAATATTCTAATGTGAAAAAAGGACATATCTCTGAAATATGCCAACATGTTGGATCAGTGACCATTAACTTTCACTTAGTGACACAAAATATTAATGAACACTTATTCACTTAGTGACACAAAATAATAATGAACACTTGAACGATTGTAAGCGACCATGCAAGGATATCAAAATACAACAACATATTTCTAACCATGAGAAAAAAAAAGAGAAAAAAATGTTGAATGTTATAACTAATGCAAATCATCACAGAGGTAAAACATGCCCAATTTCTTTTGAAACTTCAAAAAAAAAAACAAATTGTGCTACCAGAGACTACTAAATTTAGTGAGACGTTTCACAAGAAGATCTCACAGTGCTACTAACACGAGGAGCTGGTATGACACATGCTCACTCTATTTCTTTATTGAAATTAAGGCAGTTGACCAACTTTCAAACAGTACTTTTACTAAGGTTTAAGGAAGGAAGGAACCACCTTAATTATCCTAACCCACATACGCAAAATCCTCCCAATGAAACTTCTAACTATTTCACAGGGGAGAAACTGCTGTTCTTTCTAATAATCTAAGACCTACGTTGGCTATTCACCATATATCTCTGGAGAGTGAATTGGCTCTTCTGTGCAGTATTATTGAGAGACTGGGCTTGATCCAAACCTTTAAATTGTGTTTAAAAATCAGTGTCTGCTTTTACGGAATGGTTCATGTACCTTCTAATTTTAGGTACCAATTCGTTAAACTTGCCTCTTTCAAAATAGGTTTTCCATCTTTATAAGTCATGTATGTACTACACCACAAAATTTGCTATACTTGATCAATATACAGAGTAGTATAGTAATGTCAAGTGTATGCATACTAAATTTCCGGTAATTTGCTTCATAAATAAAAAAAGCCTTAGGTAAAAAAAATAAGCATCATAAAAAAATTCAAGTGGTCGCCAGTTTATTAAAGTAGTTTTCATAAAATATTTTTGTTATTCATTTTTGTGTCAACAAATGACCAAACACACACGTCTGAGGGGTTAAACTAAGATTTTTTTTAATTAAAAAAAAAAAATGGCTGTATTTATGAGCAGATGCCCTTTCATGACACTTCTCACTTTTTATTTTTTTTAAAAATGGCTGTATTTATGAGCAGATGCCCTTTTTGAGTGTTCCATTTCCACAATGACAAGTCAAAACGTTTATTATTTTAAAACATCAAATGGCAAACTGGAGCTTATCCTTGATATCAAAGAAAACAATAAAAAAAAAATTAATTTTATTATTTGTAAAAAATTCGATGAACACTAATGAACATGTTATGTAACTATATCTATCTTAGAAAACAAAAATAACATTGATCAATATAATAAAAAAAAAAAAAAAATGCCTTTTATAGCTAAAGAAGGCAAAAAATACTGAGCTTGGTTCTGACTTAAACATACATTATGTTTATGTGTTGTGGCATATATCAGATCTGTAGGAATTGCCGAGAGAGAGGAACACAAATAAAACTTTCATTATATTTTAAATGAAGGTTGTGAATTTCTTCAGTTCATGATGAGATTGTGAGTCAGCAGAAAAAATACATCTAACATTATCATAATTTAAAGATCGAGGTATAAATTTTAGGCTAAAAACAACTGCGTTTGTAAATTACAGCATTGCCCCTGTTTGAGAACAGATATTGTCTATTCGAAGATAAAATACCTAATTGCTTAAATTAACTGTATCACAGCTTTAAAACCCTCAACAAATCATATTGCACTAATATATAAATATACAAGAATTTGCCTCCACAACCTAGCCACCAATGTACATTTTCTTTTCACGCCTTCTTTCAGAAATTAAAATTGATGCTAAATTGTACAGGTGAATGAAAATTTTATGGTGCATTTGACCAATACACAGCCGTTGAACAGTTAAAAATGAAACACAGATCAAATTGTATTTGGGGGAAAGGAGGGGGGAATTGATCACAATGGCAGGACACACCAATCAAAGAAATATAGAGCACGATTCAATAGAAATATAAAACAGTAATGGCCTTAGAGAAAGATTTCATTAAAAAAATAGAGATAAAACAATCAAGATTTGACTTTCAAGCAGAAAAAATACATGTATTAATGAGTCTAGGTGTGGTACAGGTTTATATATTGTCAATGTACTATGTTTTGGGTATAAATCATTTTTGCTGCTTAGAGTTAATCAATAAAAACTGTTCTGTTTCATTTCCTTATTTCTGCTTAAAATTGGAATACAAGTTTTTAATAAGACAAGGCAAAACCCTATAAGAGCATTTTTACTCTGACAGAATAGTTAGAATAGTTAGGGAGATCTCTTTTTCACCTTGACAACAATATTATACCACTTACATTTTGGCATAACTGTAGACAAAACTTAACCTCAACTTGTGCCAATATTCTCTGCCCCATCCCAGTATTGAATTAACCCTCCATATTCATTGAGCATAGGATAAGTCTGAACCTCAGCTAGACTCACGCATACATAAACATCGCCCAGTCTAAGAACCCATGACTTCTACACCTCTCTCCATGAAGAGCTGATCGAGTGCATCCTCCATGGCCTGGTTGGTTCCTCTGAGCCCCGCCACCACCTGGGACGCCCACTCAAAGTACTCCTGCACTCTCTCCTCCGTCCAGCTCTCGGGCGTACAGCGTCTCAGGTCGCGCAGGTTGTACAGTTTGTCGGCCAGTTTAACCAGCTTGGCTCGGTGAGAGGCCTGGGGCGCGTGCGAGATCTGCAGGGCCTTGCGTTCAGCCTTGGGAAGGCTTTTGTCGTCGGTCATCTCCTTCACTAGATCTGGGTAAAAAGGTGCGGAGAGTAGGGAAACAATTTGAGAGTGTAGAAATTATAAGTTGTATTGCTTCATTTATTCCTGTCATTATTGAGTTGTATGCCTTTGTCGATTTGGCTTAAAAAAAATCATTATTAAAGCCATGCATACACATGTACACCTTGTGGAATCCATTTCATTTACACAGTCAAGTATGTTTTCGATCTTGAGAGTTGAAATCTCATCCGGAACTTTTGATGAGCATTATAAAAAAGCCCTAGATGTTAAAATTTCTATTCATTTAGTGATAAACCGTTTGGATTGTCAAGCACAACCAGAACCTTCACAGTAAAACCAGGAGCTAATTTCATGCATAATTCTATCTTGTTGCAATAACATAATTTTTTACATTAATATAGAATTTTCATGCATTCAACGTAATAAAAAAAAAGCCACAAAGAGCATAGAACAAGTACCCCCCACCTACACAAGAATTAATTTGCTTGATTTTGCTATTAAATCCAGGACCTCTTGCATAATAACCATTTCACATTGCATAATTCAAGGCCTATTCCAAGTGTGTGCACTATTTTTGGGAATTTTTTTTTTAATAAATAAAAGGTAAAAGGTTTTCAAAATGGAAGATGCTCAGTTCAATAAAAAGATGTACTGGCACAATACCATTTGAATGAGCAAAAAAAATGTGCCACATGATGGGCAAAGACTAAAACAATTACATACAGGTACGAGGAAATAAAAAAAAAATCCAAACTCACTGGCCACGTCCTCCCCAAACTCCGCCTGGAGCTCGTAGAAGCTCGTGTCAGTGTCCTCCACCGTGTCGTGCAGCAAAGCCGCCTGAAAACAGAGTTGAATTGAGTTAAGTTGGTTGTTAAGCATCCATGATCCAATGTCAGCACTATATAGGCTATATTGTTAACCGGCCCTAAGATTAGCATCTGGTGCATAGGAGGCAGGGTGGTAAGACCTAGACTTCTGTCGCAGACGGTCACATTATACTGACACCAACTCAAACAATAGAGGGTGAAATCGAACACATTTTTGACTAGTTGTGGGTTTTGAACCAGGAACCCCTCCCCCCCGATACGGAGTCGTGCACTCTACCACTTCCCCCCGTCTTTTTTAGTTGAGCAACAGGCCACCAACTGTAGAGTAATTAATCGCATCCCTAGGGATCCTGTCACTCAGGCCAGGCGTGCTGTTTCACTGGAATTTACCCTAGCGAGTGGACAAAAATCAACAAAGTTATGCGTGTTTTATCTCATTATCCGTTGATTGTCATTGAACAAAATCTCTATTAATTGGTAGTGCTACAATTGTCTCTATATTCGTGAAAACTGCCAAAAAAAATTCTGGGCCTATTTATTGAGATTCTAGAACAGTATTTGTGGATACTTTTATGTGCAACTTATTAAATTTTTTCTGTTTTTAAAGCTTTATTTCTCAAATACGCTTCACTATATTTGTGTGGTAATAACATAGCTATGCAGTTAAAAATGTCTTTTAATCAGGAAAATATTAATGTTTATTCTTCTTATTTCAAAGTTGCTATAGGGAAAGAAACATAATACCTAAATTACCAATTAAATTATTTTCGATTTTCCATTTGATCTATCTTTTTCATCTTTAAAATAATGGACTTCAAATACTGTATTCATAGCTATTGCTTCCATGAAGGCCACTCACACCAACATAAGAGATATTTTTATTATTGAATGGCAGTGAAAAAGAATTTCCATGAAACTTGACTGGCATGGTAGGGAGTTCAAAATATTTCTGAATGGAGACTGACTTCCTATGCAAACTGCAAGACATGTCGGGCGCAGAAGGGACTTATCTTTGCATTTGGTACTTGATGCCAAGGCAAAGAATACATGCACTTTTAACTGTAGGTAATAATGTGCTTGAAGCTACTGGGCTAGTCGTAACAATTTTTTTTTGTAACTATGTGCTTGAAACTTTTAAAGAACTTCAACTATCTGTTCAAGATCAAAATTCTTACCAGAAGGAAGCTAAAAATAAAAACAAGGCACACTCCTTTTAACATTTATGCTTATGTTGTGTGAAATGTGAACAATACACAAAATCTGCTGAACACAATATGTCATAGATGCATATATGACCAGCATGTCCTCTTAACTGTGTTAATTAATTGATTGGACTGAAATCAAGCCAAACCTGAATCACTGACACGTCAGAGATGCCGCCTTCACTGACAAGGATGTGGGCTACTCCTGAGAAAAATAGAACAACAAAAAAAAGACATAACAGGTCAGGTCCAGGTGACAGGTCCCTGAGGTGATAAATGGTTACATTATTTTATTAAGTTAAAAATTTTCCAGAAAAGTGGCATCCCTGTAGTAAAAAACACTTTTTTTCTTCCTAAAAAGCAGGATAATTTTTAAACAATATTGTTGTGTGAATGATGTTAACTTAAAAACAATTAACATGGTAGAAATTACAGAAACATTTTTAAAATTTGACTTATATGCCTGACTTTACACTGATTGCCAAACAAATATAAATGAAAATGCATATAGCATTGAACACAATTCACAATAATTATACCTTTTTATTCTCTAGATGCAACATGCTAAGTGAGTTCGTTGTTGTATTGCTTGTTAAAATACTACAAAAACAACAACAACAAAAATAAAATAAAGACAAAACAAAAAAAGGTATGCATGCCTCACCTATTACATGGTTCACGTATGGTGTTTGCTGTTTGTCTTTGCGCCTCTGATCTTTGTGCTTGAGAGCGGCAAAGTTTGTGCAGCGAACAATCTCTTTCACAACTTTGGAGAGGGCCTCGTCCTGCGATAAGCTGTTTCTCTCAGCCATTGCAGTACTGTTATTGTTCATTCAATGATGGACCCTTTCTGAATCGATGAACAATCTAGAAAATAGAAAGTCAAATTAAAAAAAAAACAACAGACTTGGCAAGTGTCATGGGAAATATGTTATAAATCATCTACCAGTATCATGATGTATTAGTGATGGTTTGCTTGTTGATGTTTTGTTTCGTAAAGTACATTGTCATCATCGCTTTATCTCTCGCATGGACCCCAAGTCTAATCTTTGACACTCTAAAAAACATGCTGCCACAGAGACAGAGTTCAAGGAGTGGAGGACAAGGTGACAAAAGCATCTATAGATAGCCTTAAAATCCTGGTACCTAATGATTAAAAACTGGGAGTTACCATAACTTGGCAACTTTGCGCGAAAAAAATCAATGAAAAAATGTAGGCACCATTTAATACAAGCTACGAGGGCAGGCTGATAAATAAGGGCCGTTTTTGAATAACTTTTTTATTTGAAGGACTACAGAAGCAAGTTACACATCAAATGAAAGCTTAGAGTCTCCCCTATCTGATGAACTATCATTTTTCAACATAGTCACCATCGCGTTCGATACAGAGGCGCCAGCGTTGTACAAGTTTTCGCATGCCGTCGGCGAAGAATTCTGGTGTCTAGGATCGGCACCAAGAGCGAACATCCGCCTCAACTTCTGCATCGGTTTCATAGTGATTTACTTTGAGATGTTTCTTCAGCAAAGGAAATAAGAAAAAGTCAGACGGGGCCAAATCAGGACTGTATGTCGGATGTGGTATGGTAGGAAGTTCCAACTGCTGTAAAGGGTTCCAAGCGCTTTGAGCCGGCTATGCTGGGATAAAGCGCTTAAAAATGATCTTCATTATTATTATTATTATAAAGCGCACTGGGTTTGGCGACTGGTGTGTGGCCGAGCATTATCGTGCTGGATGACAACGTCTTTGACTTTGTCCTGTCGAACCCGTCTGAGCACCAACAGAAGGTAGACGAAATGATTGTTGCAAATAGAAGAGTGAAACAAAGAGACATTGCAAATGCGCTTGACATTTCAAAAGAACGAGTTCATCACATTATCACAGTCCACCTTGGTTACAGGAAAGTCTCGGCAAGATGGGTACCGAGACAGCTCACTGTGGAAATGAAGGCACAGGGGAAAACGATCTGTACACAACTGTTGGAAAGATTCACTCATCTCAAAGGAAATCACTATGAAACCGATGCTGACGTTGAGGCGGATGTTCGCTCTTGGTGCCGATCCCAGACACCAGAATTCTTCGCCGACGGCATGCGAAAACTTGTACAACGCTGGCGCCTCTGTATTGAACGCGATGGTGACTATGTTGAAAAATGATAGTTCATCAGATAGGGGAGACTCTAAGCTTTCATTTGATGTGTAACTTGCTTCTGTAGTCCTTCAAATAAAAAAGTTATTCAAAAACGGCCCTTATTTATCAGCCTGCCCTCGTATGAGTTTACAAACCATTATAAAGGGCAATAAGTGTAAGCGGTTGATTAAAACTAAATTAAAAGCTTTAATTGATACCACTGTTGTGCACTGATTAATACAGAAGTTAATTCCACAGTTTATTTGTACTGAGTTTCTTCTGCTAATAAGATCACTGCCCCAACAGTCACGAAACTGTAGGGCAATAAAAAGGTCCCAGAGGTAGAGCACTAGCCAGAAACTGAGAAAGTAGTTGACCACTGTCTAGCAGTTGCAGGTGTTACATTAACGCAGTGACACAAAATTCGATTACTCTTTACTATACTCTGTGATCGATCTCATTAGAGGGCTTCCAATCGTTCCTTTAATACCCCCCTCCCCCTCCACCCCCATCCCCCCCCCCTCACTCTAACTCGTAGGGCTCACAGCTAACCGGACCGGATCAAAAATGCCAGAATCTTCAACTTGATGAAGGCGGGCATACACCAAAGAAGAAGATCTGAGTTCTGACATAATAGGTCTCAAAGAAAAATATATCAAGTAAAAAAGTAGAGTGGATTGGGGCAGTTATATTATAAAGAAATCATGGATTTATTCATAAATACATTCTATATAAGTGATCTTTTCCGAGACGAGAGAGAGAGAGAGAGAGAGAGAGAGAGAGAGAGAGAGAGAGAGAGAGGCTCTAAAACCGATGAAATTGTCGGTATGATAATTATCATAATTATAAAGAACAAGATCAAGAGTGAGTTGATTAGCTGGCTCTTGAAAGTGGTTGAACGTTGGTATATCCAGATTAGGAGGTCCGCGGATCTAATCCCAACATCGGCAGATTTATTCGTGCCCTGTAACTAGTTGGGTCAGTATCAGTATAATGTGATCGACTGAGACAGGATTCATGGTATCCCCGCACTGTCTAGTGTGTGGCAGCACATAACATTGTCAGACGTCAGTCTTGGACCCACAATTTTAAGAATGTAGATATAAATCTAGATTCTGAAGACTAGACATTTTACATCTATCTCGCGGCAGTCACTTACACAAGCTTGCACAGAAACTGTACGGTTTGACTTTGAGATAAAGAATAGATCTAGATATATTATATTATATAAATTTTATTAATTTAATGTTAAACACGTTTTCTAACCTACGCCTAAATCTAGATATACGCGGTTGTATTTATCTCTGAATTCAGTGAATTGATTTCAATTCTGAAAAACAACTTTACTTTTCTGAGGCCTTGCCTACTTTTCCTTTCTATTTCAACCGGATATGAATGGGCTGAGACACAGGGACAGTCTTCACACTCTTCCATTAAGCCTACCGTTTTGATTTTCTAGAAAATTTTTGTAAAGTGATGCAACCCTTTGGTTCTAAAAAATGGTTTTCTGAGGAAAAGACAATTCTGACTACAAATATTAATAGGGCTTTACATAAAGGACGTATACTTAACCTAGAAATCACGGTTCAGGGAACATATTCGCCACACCCTTTTATTCCACTATTTTAGAGACACTCTAAGTTCTGAACACTTCGTCCTTTTTTTTTTAAGAGTAGGTTGAACTCAAAGAGAGAAAGGGTTGGGTTTTTTTTTTTTTTTTGGGGACGCTCCAAGTTCTGAACACTTCGTCCTTTTTTTTTTAAGAGGAGGTTGAACTCATAAACTCCCTCATTTTATAAAGCCCTGGAGATAAAGATTGTTTATATAAAAACCACCAGGTTTACTAAAAACAATAATTTATAACGATAATAGCCAATTGACTATTTACCTCAAAGGATTTAGTCTATTTCTGTATTTTAATAACGAAATGTCGCGTATACATCGGACATGTCTGCTTTCCAATTTGTCCAGCATTTTTCCAACGTGCATTTTAGTTTGGTTTGGTTTCCTTGTTATTTTCTTTGATTTGATCCGATCTTTCTAAACTGTAAATTCTCCCTTTTGATGTTCCATTTTTGGTAGTGTATATGTGCCTTGGCGTGATGATGGAGGCTGGAGAGAGGTACATATGGGATATTTGTTATATATGAAATATCCTTTGTTCGGTAATTGAGTGAGTCGAATGTGAATCGAGTTGACGTATTTAAAAAAAAAAAAAAGAAAAAACTACCAAAAAAAAAAAATAACTGAGAAACAACAAACAAGCAAACAAACAAACAAACAACAAACCCACTCTTCAACTTCCAGCTCACATTAGCACCCTGGCGGCTATAGTAATTTATTTATCAATAGCGAATCGCTCCACAAAGGGCTAGTTTGCACTACAAACCCTATTATTATTATTATTATTATTATTATTATTATTATTATTATTATTATTATTATTATAGTAGTAGTAGAGTAGTAGTAGTAGTAGTAGTAGTAGTAGTAGTAGTAGTAGTAGTAGTAGTAGTAGTACAAAGTACAAAAATGCAGTACAAAGTGTCGGTTGTGGCATTGAAACGGAAGCAAACTACTTATGTTTAGTGACACGCTCATTTCCGAGAAGGGGCGTAAGCAAGGTCTAAACGTAGAAACTTACTAAACAAGTTCTATTCTTTCTAGAGCAACTGACATTTCCGACGTACATACATCAGCTGAAACTTGTCATTCTTTTGATTTGACCTTATTTCCAACATATTTTGATCTGAGAAAAACACCACTTAAGCAGATATGGCTTCTTTTCAATCAAGATCTCGGGGAAATGAAGTCTTTTCACCAGCTGTCTTCAATTTTGATCACATGTAAGTAAAAACAGCTTAGAAATCTATAGACCTAGATCTATCTATCTAGATCTAGATCATGGGAGAGATGTAAATAGTTTTAACAACCTTTTCTCATTATGCAAGTGTGAACACTCAAAGAAAGCAACAGGACCTAAGTCCAGGAGCAGTAATGAGACCAGAGGAAGCAAAACTGTACAAAAGTTTGTTGAATTTTCTTCTTATAATCACAATCTTCTATGTATGTACAGCAATGTTGACACTTTCCGAACCAAAAAGGCGGAACTTTTAACCTTAGTTAATTTGCACAAACCAGCTATTATCGGGCTCAATGAGCTAAAACCCAAAAACTGTAGGTACCAGCTACAAGAATGCGAACTGATCATTGAAGGCTATGAAATGTTCCACACCCTCGAAACAGAAAGAAACCGAGGCATATATGCCTCTATGCCCACTGTGATCTCAAGCCATCGGTCTGTGAACACCTAAAATGCGACTTCCTGGAATCCGTTTTTGTGGACTGTAAAACGTTAGACGGTTTATCACTGGTGGTTGGACTTGTGTATCGCAGCCCAGGCAGCACTCAAGAAAACAATGACAAGTTACTGTCCCTGTTATCCAAAGCTACTGAACAACAGCGTTCCAACCTTATCATCATGGGTGACTTTAACTTCCCCACCATCAACTGGAAGCAATGTGAGAGTGGAGCTGGTCCGGATCATCCCGCAACAAAGTTTTTGAATGCCACTAAGGATGCCTTCCTCACTCAGCACCAGACTGTACC